>CM059428.1:171996716-172111034 GCA_030390025.1 Squalus acanthias | reverse complement strand
CCCCTCCTCAAACCATCGTAACACTCCCTAAACCTCTCCGCCTCTCTTCCTTGACAGGATGTTGGGGTACCGTAAGGATCAGTGCTTGGGCCTCAGCTATTCACAATCTATATCAATGATTTGGATGAGGGGACCAAATGTAATATATCCATGTTTGCTGATGATACAAAGCTGGGTGGGAATGTAAGTTGTGAGGAGGATGCAAAGAGGTTTCAAGGTGATATAGACAGGCTGAGTGAGTGGGCCAGCACAATATAATGTGGTGAAATGTGAAGTTATCCACTTTGGTAGGAAAAATAGAAAAGCAGAGTATTTTTTAAATGGTGAGAGATTGGGAAATGTTGGTGTTCAGAGGGACCTGGGTGTCCTTGTACACGAATCACTGAAAGTTAACATGCAGGTACAGCAAGCAATTAGGAAAGCAAATGGTATGTTGGCCTTTATTACAAGAGGATTTGAGTATAAGAGTAAAGGGCCTAAAAATTCGGTTGCTTTGCGTCTCCCGTTAACGCCCTAAGAGGGCGCTAACGGGGCACAAAGCAACTAGCGCCCGGGCGCGGTGCCTCCAACGCCTCCCGCGAAATTCAGTGGGAGGTTAGCAGCGGTGGTAACTGTTAGCGCCCCGCGGCGCTGCGCCCGCTCATGCCCCGGCCGTGATCGTCGGTAGCGCCCCCTGACTTACTGCCGGACGCCATGTCCAATGGGGTCAGGGGGGCCTGCCTGCGGCCGGGGCGGCGCAAATTAAAGGCGAGGAGCTGGGCGGCCATTTTTGTTGCTGGCTGCCTGCCAGCACCTGCCCCCGTTGCCGTCCCCGGCCTCCTGACCAGCCCCCCCCCCCCGCGGAGTGCCGGCTGCGCTCCGTGAGCCCGGCACTCCTCTTGAGTGCCGGGCTCTTTTGCCAGTACTCCGATCCCTGGTGGCCCAGCTGGGCCCCGGGTTGTGCTGTGCTAGGCCCCTCCCCTTTAATAAGGGGAGGAAGGCCTGCAGTACCGCGGCACGTAGCGCCGCGATATTCACTCGCAGCGCCCCAAGAGGGAGGCGGGACGCTTCCAGTAGCACCCCACTTCCCTCTTGGGGTGCTACCGATGAATTTCGGCCACGGGGGCGTTAATTTTTTCGGGGCACTACGAAGTTAATGCCCCAAAGGAGGCGCTACTCAATTTTTCCCCCAAGATGTCTTCCTGCAATTATATAGGGCCCTGGTGAGACCACACCTGGAGTATTGTGTACAGTTTTGGTCTCCTTACCTAAGGAAGGATATACTTGCCATAGAGGGAGTGCAACGAAGGTTCACCAGACTGGTTCCTGGGATGGGGGGATTGTCCTATGAGGAGAGATTGAGGAGACTAGGCCTATATTCTCTAGAGTTTAGAAGAATGAGAGGTGATCTCATTGAAACATACAAAATTCTTACAGGGCTTGACAGGGTAGATGCAGAGAGGATGTTTCCCCTGGCTGGGGAGTCTAGAACCAGGGGTCACAGTCTCAGGATAAGGGGTCGGCCATTTAGGACTGAGATGAGGAGAAATTTCTTCACTCAGAGGGCGGTGAATCTTTGGGATTCTCTACCCCAGAGGGCTGTGGAGGCTCAGTCGTTGAGTATATTCAAGACAGAGATCGATAGATTTTTGGATATTAAGGGAATCGAGGGATATGGGGAATAAAAACAGAAAATGGGGAGTTCTGGGGAGTTGAGGTAGAGGATCAGCCATGATCCTATTGAATGGTGGAGCAGGATCGAGGGGCCGGAAGGCCTACTCCTGCTCCTATTCTTATGTTATATTAATGCACGTTGTTATTTTAGTTAAATTGCCAGCTCTCTTTATTTGATGTTTCCAGCAGGTTTTTTTTTAATTTGGCAAGGAACGTTGTTTTAAATTTATGAAATGAGCCAGGAAGCTCGGGCTCCTGATCACCCTGCTTGGGGAATGAACGATGTGTGTGGAAACTTAACCCCTTCAGGGCTGGGCGAGAACTGAACTTAAACACAAAGATATTCACAACAATAGTTTTCAGGATATTAAGGGGAACAGATCGGGTCGATAGAGAGAAACAATTTTCGCTGGTTGGGGAGTCTAGGACGAGGGGGCATAGTCTAAAGATTTGGGCCAGATCTTTCAGGGGTGAAGTTAGGAAACATTTCAACACACAAAGGGTGGTAGAAGTTTGGAACTCTCTCCTGCAAACGGCAATTAATGCTAGATCAATTGTTAATTTTAAATCGGAGATTGATAGATTTTTGTTAACCAAAGGTATCAAGGGATATGGGCCAAAGTTAGGTTGCAGATCAGCCATGAGCTCATTGACTGGCGGAACAGGCTCGAGGGGCTGAATGGCCTCCTCCTGTTCCTAAGTTCCCATCTCCCGCCTGCATCACTGCTAATTTCCTCCCGCCCCCGCCACTCGCAAGCTGGTGGGCCGTTGGCACTCACTGAATCTTCATTGGACATCGCTTAGTGTCGCCAACTCTGGTTGGACGGATTCCTGGAGGTTTTGTCACATGACCTCCCGCCTGCAGCCGCCCGCCCCCCACCATTGGTCGGCCCGACACGTCAACCCTCGCGGCCACGCCCATTTGGAAAGCGAGCAGCCCCTTCATTACCCGATTGGCTGATTCTTGACTGCCCGTCATATATTCTTTTATCACCTCTTGAATATTTTATAACTGATAAACGAAAGTGTTCAGAGAAAAGGTAAGAAAAAGACACCAATTTTTTTTTTTAAACGGCCCTATGATTTTACTCCCGGGCGTTGGTGACAGCGGGAGGTTAATCTTTAATTTCCCCGAGACTCCAGGGCAATCCTGGAGGGTTGGCAGCCCCTAACCTCGCTGCTCTTTAGCGTGTTGGGTAGAGTGTGGGAGAGTTAGAGGGGCAAGGGCTGACCGACCCACCCAGCGTTCAAACACGGCGGCGGTGTCTCAGCTCCCTCACCTGATGCAGCGAGGGGCCGCTGGTAGCATCCCTCGGCAGCCTCTGGCGGCTTCACACCTGTTGCTTGCTAACTGGGACGCCATAGCAACGGTATCCGGGAGGGGGGGGGGGGGGGGGGGCATTTGAGAGAGGAGAGGCCTGCATCTGGAGGCCGGAACCTCCAGCCTCGATCTGGAGCCTGTGTCAACAGGGAGAGCCGGGCTTTGGTAAAGGCCACGTCCCACCTGTTAAAGGAAGAGCTTGTATTCATGTCGAGCCATTTCATGACCTCAGGACCTCCCGCAGTGCTTCACAGCCGATGAAGCTTCCGTTGTCATTTTAAGAACAGGAGAAACAGGAGCAGGAGTCGGCCACACGGCCCCTCGAGTCTGCTCCGCCATTCAATAAGATCATGGCTGATCATCCACCTCAACTCCACCTTCCCGCACTATCCCCACATCCCTTGATTCCTTGACCAGCAAACACCCTGAACCTCACCCCGGAGCCCACACTCTTCTCATCTGAGCCCAGAAAAGCAGTTGTTCCACCGTGGTGGGCTCACACCTGTGCCTGATTTCGTCCACCTCCAATGTCCACCCGGGGGTGGGTGTGGGCACTGGATAGCGCTCAGGAGTCGGAACCCTTCCCTAACCCGAGATTCCTTAGGCCCGGTTTATAACGTTAGAAACAAAACATTAACTTCAAAAAGTACTTCATTGGCTGTGAAGCGCTTTGGGACGTCCTGAGGTGATGGAAGGCGCTATAGAAATGCAAGTTCTTTCATTCTTTTTTATTCGTTTAAGGGATGCTGGGCGTCGCTGGCAAGGCCGGCATTTATTGCCCACCCCTAGTTGCCCTTCAGAAGGTGGTGGCGAGCCGCCTTCTTGAACCGCTGCAGTCCGTGTGGTGAAGGTACTCCTGCAGTGCTGTTAGGGAGGGAGTTCCAGGATTTTGACCCAACAACGATATACTTCTAAGTCAGGATGGTGTGTGACTTGGAGGTGGTGGTGTTCCCAAGCGCCTGCTGCCCTTGTCCTTCTAGGTGGTAGAGGTCGCGGGTTTGGGAGGTGCTGCCGAATATTAATATTGAAACTAGGCGCCCGATAATTCAATACTTTAGTGTGATTCTGGGCTTGTGTTGGTGTTCCCATCCCCTCCCTTCCTTCCCTGGGGTGCTACTCTGCTGAAGTTGAGGAGTGGCTGTACACAGACCAGTGCTGGATAGCATAGAGCGTCCCTAAAGTTTCCAGCATTTTGTGAGGGGACCATAAACAAGTGGAAGTTCGACCAATGATATTTCACAAGAATCTGAGGAGTTTTCAGGTCCGAGAAAAGGCCTTTTAGGCCCAACAAGCCTTCCCCGGTAAATCCCAGTCCCACCTAGCCACCATCTCCCACACCACAGTATACACGGTACTTTCTTTCCTTAACTTTGCTGCTTCAGTAGAAATAGTTTTTTTTTTACCTTTGAGAAGGTGGTGGTGAACTGCCAGAGGAGCAGTTAAGAGTCAACCACATTGGTGTGGGTCTGGAGTCACATATAGGCTGGGTAAGGACAGCAGATTTCCCTTCCCTAAAGGATGTTAGTGAACCAGATGGGATTTACGACAACCCAGATCATGTCATGATACTGGCTTTTTATTCCAGATTTATTTAATTAAGTGGATTTGAATTCCCCAGCTGCCGTGGTGGGATTTGAACTCACATCTCATGGATCATTAGTCCAGGCCTCTGGATTACTAGTCCAGTAACATAACCACTATGCTAGCATGCTAGCAGTCGCTCCTCGTAACCGTCGATTCCCAGCCCTGGGGAATCTATGCTGTACAGTCTCCATGACTTTAACACCATTACAGTAACGGGACACCCAAAACTGATCACCGTGGTTCATTTCAATCACTGCTTCGGTTCTGCTCACCCAGCACGCTAAACCCTCCGAATACAAAGCTTTTCTTGTCATTTCTCCTCATCCTCTTCCTCCTCTCCGCTTATTCCAATGTGTTGCCCCTGGGTTGAGCTCCCCCAGACAGAACAGGAGGATCGCGGGTTCGGCCCCCCAGTCTGTGCTGAGATAGCTGATCCCCACCCGTGGGCAGCAGTGGCTCACCAGACTGATTCCTGGGATGAGAGGGTCGTCCTATGAGGAGAGATTGAGTAGATTGGGCCTAAACTCTCTGGAGTTTAGAAGAATGAGAGGTGATCTCATTGAAACATAGAAGATTCTGAGGGGGCTTGACAAGGTAGATGCTGAGAGTCTATTTCCCCCTGGCTGGAGAGTCTAGAACTAGGGGCCACAGTCTCAGGATAAAGGGTCGGCCATTTAGGACTGAGATGAGGTGAAATGTCTTCACTCAGAGGGTTGTGAATCTTTGGAATTCTCTGCCCCAGAGGGCTGTGGATGCTCAGTCATTGAGTATATTCAAGACTGAGATCGATAGATTGTTGTCAGCCGTGGCTCAGTTGGTAGCACCCTCGGTTGTGGGTTCAAGCCCCACGCCAGACACTTGAGCACAAAAATCTAGGCCGACACTCCAGGGCAGTACTGAGGGAGTGCTGCTGTTGGTAGCTACCGTCTTTCAGATGAAGCATTAAACCGAGGCCCCTGTCTACTCTCTCAGGTGGACGTAAAAGATCCCATGGCATGACTTTGAAAAAGAGCAGGGGGAGATCTCCCCGGTGTCCTGCCCAATATTTATCCCTCAATCAACATCACTAAAACAGATTGCCTGGTCATTATCACATTGCTGTTTGTGGGAGCTTGCTGTGTGCAAATTGGCTGCCGCGTTTCCTACACTTGTGACTACACTTCAAAAAGTACTTCATTGGCTGTAAAGCGCTTTGGGACATCAGGTGGTCGTGAAAGGCGCTATATAAATGCAGTTCTTTCGTTCTGAACTCAGTTAGAGTTTCGGGGTTCTGGCCAATTAACCCTTTCACTCTTAAGTTCTGAAAAATTCGACTTGACCCGTATTGGTGACAGCGATTATATGTTATTCAGTGTAAGAAAAGACTTGATACATTACAGTATCTGAGCAGTAGTTAACAGGGCGCAATCAAGACCATTGTGCCCTGGGTAGAAAGGTCACGGTCTCCACGTCCGCCCCCACCGGCCCATACCCCAGGCTCCTCCATCTGGCAGCAGCGTGGCACGTGTGGGTGCTCCGCCAGCCTGTGCCCTCCTTGGCCCGTCTGTTGGACGGTCCCAAGCCCTTGGCCGAATACCTCTATACTCCTTGTGCCCGAGAGACCCCCCTCCTCTACCCAGCAACGCCTGTGGAGACCAGGTAACCCACTCACGGGCTTGGGCCTGGTTACCACCGCCCAATTACAGGGATGCCACGCACCCCATGATCCCGCCTGACATCATCTGCTTTTCACTCCTGGACCCTTATCAGCTTGTTACCATACCAACGGCAGTGCCTTGCCCAAATGAGACATGGCGTCCTTGGCAAGTAGCTACCTTGTCTGAGACTGAAGAAGTTCAGGCCTTCCTTTGTCTCCAGAATTCCACCAATTTCGTTAGCCTTGGGGCTCACGAACAGGCTGCTACTGAGAATCTTACTGCTGAGAATCTTACTGCTGATGCCTGCCTTTTAAATTAGGTCAAGGTAAGGCCCAGAGCCTCTGTTCCCTCCATCTTACCTTCCAACCGGGTCCACCCAGTGCATTTCACAACAGGGTTAAAAGTGTGATTATAATCATCCTGCAACAATTACGTAATCAAATCTGTAACCTACAATTAATAACCGTATCGTTTAATTTAGTCCACGTTAGTCGGTGGGAGAATCCGAAGTGGAGACTTCCCAGGAGTCTCACAGTCCACACAGGCTTGAGGGGCAGGAGCAATTCTCCGACCCCTCACCCAAGTCCAATTCACTGTTCCCGTTCCAGTTCTGCCCCGCCTGGGGGTATCCTCGGTTCCTCCTGTCTTCCTGATCTTACCCCACCTGGGGTCTCCTCACCTTAGTCTCAGATCTTCCTCTTTATCTGCGCCCCATTAATTCCTTAGGGCCGGTTAGTCATAGGCAGAAACACACATTCGGCTTACGCATCAGGGAAGGGTCCTCTCTTTTTTCCAGTGTTGAGCCACCTCCAGCTGTCCAGCGCAGTGCTTAAGCCTTCAAACCAGTTGTATGCATCAAATACGCCATCATTCCAAGACGGGGTTTTACTAGAGCGTGTGAAATAATACAAACCCAAGGGTGAGCTGATATATTACGCCCAATATCCCACCAGTGTGAATCATCCTCCCTATGCTGTCAATATCGATATCTATCCTCGTGTTGCCTTGCTCCAACACATAGAAATGCTTTAGGGAGGAGTTCAGTGGCTGAAGTCCTCAGGCAACAGGGGAATATCGTACCCGAATCGTGAGACGTAATTGTGCAGCTCATACTTGATTGTCTCGTTTATTGCCAGCTTCATTTGAGCAGAGGTTTTGACATTGAGCGAAAGGTGTTGATTGATGGTTGTGGGTCGACACGGTACGAAGCAGAAACTGGGACTATCCATGGGACAGGTCTTGTTAGGTCCGTAAAGCGCGCTAGTTGCGGTAATAGTGACGCAGTAGGTTCCTTTTCGCTGATAGCTGTGGCTGAATGGATAGCGCCGGCCAGCTTGTGCTGACATCGTGCAATTAATACCGCCTGAACCCAACTAAACCCACATAATGGTCGGTCACATCATAGGGACATAACCAGGTGTCCTGTGTGCGGGTGCAACCTGCCCAGACCTAATTATTAATCACGGTGACAGATGCTGGTGCGCGTTCGTGTTTTAGTAGCACCTGGCCCTGTATTACCCCTATGTTCTCGACCCGAAAGACAGGGCTGGCTGGCTTCCCTCACCCAATAATGGGCACCCCGAGTATCAGCCCCATGTAAGATTGGTTCTCTTGCACATACTCTGAGCGGACACTGCAGGCAATTTCCCCTGTTCTATCACCTGTCCTGCTCTAGCATCCATGCTACCTATAATGCACAGGTAATGCCCTGTGATGCCTCTGTAACAACTCTCTCAGTCTTCAATCAGTGTGCTGACGGTGTGTGTGGCCTGTTTGGTTCGCCCAGCTCGATCTACGATGTTAATTTGAGTGTCAGCTCCCTCGTTCAGGATACCAGCACGCAACCTTTCCCTCTTCCCGCATGAAAATCCGCAGGCCATTACGCAGGGCCCTTACATTGTCTGCGATGCTCTCTATATCTAGCCTCCTTGAAAAAGTGTAACATCCCCACCGACACCTGGGAATCCCTGGCCCAAGACCGCACAAAGTGGAGGAGAAGCATCCGGGAAGGCGCCGAACACCTCGAGTCTCTTCGCCGGGAGCAAGCGGAAGCCAAGCGCAAGCAGCGGAAGGAGCGCACGTCAACCCAAGCACCCCACCCACCCACCCCTTCAACCACTGCCTGCCCCACCTGTGACAGAGACTGTAGGTCCCGCATCGGACTCATCAGTCACCTGAGAACTCATTTTTAATGTGGAAGCAGGTCATCCTCGGTTCCGAGGCACTGCCTAAGAAGAAGATCTAGGCTATTAACCCCGGCCAGACCTCCGACACCTGCCAGAATCCCATCCTGAACCAAGCCATGCCTCTTCCTGCTGTGATTGGTGCGACGCTCGCGAGCGGGCGAGGGGGAGGGTGTACCGAGAGTGTAGTACTTTACATGGTGAGACCCCCTCTGGGTCCTCATTTCCCATGGCCTGACTATTCCTTTCCTAGAAAGGCTTCGATAAGCTGGTGCAGCATGCGCTGGTACAGTTTGTGATACTTTTCCTCGCTCCATGTGGGTTACCCAAGGGTGGTTAAGTTTAGAAGGACGGGGACGGTCTCGTAATGCAGGTCGTTGTAAAGGACGGTGTCGGTAGGGACAACCACGTGCCCGTTGGAGGGGCCTGGTCTGATGGTGGGGCACCTTATTTCCACCTGTTGGGTGGCATCAGGATTCGGGCGAGAAGGGCTGGGGCCGAAGAACCAGCTTTATCATGCGTATTCCCCCGGCTTTAAAGTGTCAGCTGTGGCTCAGTGGGTAGCGCCCTCGCCTCTGAGTCAGAAGGTTGTGGGTTCAAGTCCCACTCCAGGGACTTGAGCACAAAAATCTAGGCTGACACCTCAGTGCAGTGCTGAGGGAGCGCTGCACTGTCGGAGGTGCCGTCTTTTGGATGAGACGTTGAACCGAGGCCCCGTCTGCTCTCTCAGGTTGGATATAAAAGATCCCATGGCACTATTTCGAAGAAGAGCAGGTGAGTTCTCCCCAGTGGCTAATATTTATCCCTCAATCAACATCACTAAAAAAAACAGATTAGCTGGCCATCATCACATTGCTGTTTGTGGGAGCTTGCTGTGCGCAACGGTAGCTAGTGGGAACGGTAGCATAGTGGTTATGTTACTGGACTAGTAATCCAGAGGCCTGGACTAGGTGTGACATGAGTTCAAATCACACCACGGCAGCTGGGGAATTTAAATTCAATTAATTAAATAAATCTGGAATAAAAAGCTAGTATCAGTAATGATGACCATGAAACTATAGGATTGTCGTAAAAACCCATCTGGTTCACTAATGTCCTTTAGGGAAGGAAATCTGCCGTCATTACGTGGTCTGGCCTATATGTGACTCCAGACCCACAGCAATGTGGTTGACTCTTAACCGCCCTCTGAAATGGTCTAGCGAGACACTCAGTTGTAACAAACCGCTGCAAAGAAGTATACTAAGACCGTCACCACACTGCAGTGGTTCAAGAAGTCACCTTCTCAAGCGCAATTCATCCCACGATCGAATAAAAAAAAAGAGACTCTGGCTCAAGCGGGTTGCCAGAGATGGCGGCTCGCTGTGCCGCCTGATCGGCGCGAGAATTCCCTATCGTATGCGGGTCCGAGCCCCGAGTGTGCGCTTTAACCTTGCCTATGAAACCTGTCGCGCAGCGCGTCCCACAATTGCCTGAACCATGCGGCGTGTTTTAGAGGTTTGCCAATCATTCCGATGGTAGTGGGGCAAGGTGGTGTTAATAGCCGAGGCACTGTCGGACCAAATGTTGGGGGGTTTTTTTTGGTGGGCAGTTTCAACTGCCGCGGTCAAGAGTGGCGGCTATCTCGACATACTGTGCAGGGCGTGGAGTACACTGGAATTGAAGAGTGGCGACTATCTCGACACACTGTGCAGAGCGTGGAGTACACTGGAATTGAAGAGTGCGGTTTGGCAGGAGAGTGGCAAATCTGGTCGCTGACTCACCGTCCACATGGAATGATGAGCCATCGGCTTAAAGATCAGGAGCCCCCCCCCCCCCCCCGGTTTCATTAGCAAATTGAGCGGTGTGTGAGGGGAGTGTAAAATCATCGTCTGTAAGCCTGTGATGAATGTAAAGTGCTTCACCATCCTAAATGTGCAAGGTTCATAAGTTTTCTCTACTCCGGTCAAAAGTCGCGAGGCGTCTGCGATCGGTGAGAGCTCGCCCTGCACCGCCTGACAAAGCTTTGGTCAGTCGCCCATATCTCAAGGTGGAAGAGCAGGCTTGAGTCCGGAGCTATTAAGTATGTTGCCTGCATTACCGTCTGCTTAAGTGACTGGACGGCGTTGGTGTGTCCCTGGGTCCAATGCTCAGTCGTTGAGTATATTCACACTGAGATCGATAGATATTTGGACTCTAGGGGAATCAAGGGATATGGTGATAGTGCAGGAAAGTGGAGTTGAGGTCGAAGATCAGCCATGATCTCATTGAATGGCGGAGCAGGCTCGAGGTGCTGTATGGCCTACTCCTGCTCTTATTTCTTAATGTTCGTATGTAGTGGAGACACTTAGAATTGGCCTCAGCACTCCTGGCCTAGAGAGGGAGAAAGGAAATCCACCCCCCCACACCCCCGCCTGCCAAGGGTTCCTGCTCCAAGACAGGAGTAAGATCAACCACGGTCGAATCGAATGGCGGAACCGACTCGGAACAGCCTCCTCCTGTTCCCAAGATTCCGAAGATTCCCCCTCTGGAATATGCCTTGCGTGTGGACTTCGGTTGAGAAGTGGTTCAGAATCCTCTGTGATGCTCCCTGTGGTCGAGCAGCCTGCTCGACGTCCCGCCTCACACGGGCTGCTTGAGCGAGCGGTGGGAAGGCAGCAGATGCCCAAGCGCGCCGTACCCCAGTAATAAATCAGTGACTCCAGGGTTCATAGAATGTTATAGCACAGAAGGAGGCCATTCGGCCCATCGTGCATGTGCTGACTCATTGAAAGAGCTCTCCAATTAGTCCCACTCCCCCCCTGCTCTTTCCCCATAGCCCTGCAAATTTCCCCCCTTCAAGTATTTATCCAATTCCCTTTTGAAAGTTACTATTGAATCTGCTTCCACCGCCCTTTCAGGCAGCGCATTCCAGATAGAATAGAATCATAGAATGGTTACAGCACAGAAGGAGGCCATTCGGCCCATTGAGCCCATGACGGCTCTCTGCAAGAGCACTTCAGCTAGTCCAACTCCCCCACCCTTTCCCCGTAGCTCTGCACATGGTTTCCTTCAGGTACTTATCCAATTCCCCTTTGAAAGGCATGATTGAATCTGCCTCCACCACCCTCAGGCAGTGCATTCCAGATCCTAACCACTCGCTGTGTATAAAAGTTTTTCCTCATGTCGCCTTTGGTTCTTCTGCCAATCACCTTAAATCTGTGTCCTCTGGTTCTCGACCCTTCTGCCAATGGGAACAGTTTCCCTCTATCTACTCTGTCTAGACCCCTCATGATTTTGAACACCTCTATCAAATCTCCTCTCAACCTTCTCTGCTCTAAGGAGAACAACCCCAGCTTCTCCAGTCTATCCCCGTAACTGAAGTCCCTCATTCCTGGAACAATTCTTGTAAATCTTTTCTACACCCTGTCTAAGGTCTTCACATCCTTCCTAAAATGTGGTGCCCAGAATTGGACACAATACTCCAGTTGAGGCCGAACCAGTGTTTTATAAAGGTTCATCATAACTTCCTTGCTTTTGTACTCTATACCTCTATTCATGAAGCCCAGGATCCTGTATGCTTTTTTAACCGCTTTCTCAACCTGCCCTGCCACCTTCAACAATTTGTGCACATATACCCTTAGGTCTCTGTTCATGCACCCACTTTAGAATTGTACCCTTTAGTTTATATTGCCTCTCCTCGTTCTTCCTACCAAAATAACAACTCGCTGCGTAAAAATATGTTTCCTCATCTCCCCTCTGGTTCTTTTGCCAATTACCTTAAATCTGTGTCCTCTGGTTACCCACCCTTTGGCCACTGCTAACAGCTTCTCTTTATTTACTCTATCAAAACCCTTCATAATTTCGAACACCTCCATTAAATCTCCCCTTAACCTTCTCTGCTCCAAGGAGAACAACCCCAGCTTCTCCAGTCTCACCACGTGACTGAAGTCCCTCATCCCTGGTACCATTCGAGTAAATCTCCTCTGCACCCTCTCTAAGGCCTTGACATCCTTCCCAAAAGTGTGGTGCCCAGAATTGGACACAATACTCCAGCTGAGGCCTAGCCAGTCATTTATAAAGGTTCAGCAGAACTTCCTTGCTTTGTGGGGTAGAGGGGACAAAATGGATAAACCATGGTACAATTTTGAAGGGAATGCAGGAACAGAGAGACCTGGGGGTGTTCGTACACAAATCTGGAAGGTGGCAGGACAGATTAAGAAAGCTGTTATACAGAATCCTTGGCTCTATAAACAGAATTGAGAGGTCGCACAACACCAGGTTATAGTCCAACAGTTTTATTTGAAATCACAAGCTTTCGGAGCTATCGATTGCTCCTTCCTCAGGTGAAGTAAATTAGATACAGAATCGCCAAAGCATATATAGATAGAAAACAAAGCATGTGTACCTTACAATTGCAGACCACTAAATTAAATCTACTAAACTAAATTAAATCATCCTGACTATCTGCCGAGGTGTGATAAAGTTAATTAAGTCAGCCAGGAAGGTACCACATATATGCTTTGGCGATTCTGTATCTAATTTACTTCACCTGAGGAAGGAGCAATCGATAGCTCCGAAAGCTTGTGATTTCAAATAAAACTGTTGGACTATAACCTGGTGTTGTGCGACCTCTCAATTTTGTCCACCCCAGTCCAACACCGGCATCTCCGCATCATGACCTCTATAAACAGAGGCATAGAGTACAAGGCAGATCATTCTAGCACCATGCAGTAGCATTTACAGGGAAGCTGTCTAAGGGGCAAGATGGGAGGTGTGTTTAGAAGCTGTCAGTGCGCCCAAGCCCAGTGCTCCTGAAAAGGGAGGAAAGTGGTGGAGCGAGGGAATTAATCAGGGATTTGTTAATGAAGTTTTGTTACACTAGGACTAATGAGACAAATGACTCGACTTCTCGAGAAATCCTTTTGCTTCCTGCTCACCCACATTCCTTCTTTGTTATCTGAGACCTTTGACGATCTTCGATCCTCGATGCAAATTAACTGGCAGCTGTTGAAAAAGAAAAGATTTACATTTATAAAGCACCTGTCATGACTTCAAGATGGCTTTACAGCCAATGAAGTACAGTCCCTACCACATACACGTTCCCCTGCTTATCCCGGACAGCCCCCTATATCGGGGAACTCTGACCATGGTGTATAGCGGACAAAGCTGACGAACGCACACGCGCTATATACGGTGAGGACTGTACTTCTGAACTGCAGTCGCTGTTGCAGTGTAGGTAACACGGCAACCAATTTGCACACAGTAATAGAAATGAGATTATTGACCAGGTGATCTACTTTTAGTGATGTTGGTTGAGATATAAATATTGGCCAGGACACCGGGAAGAACTCCCCTGCTCTTCTTCGAAATAGTGCCACAGGATCTTTTACATCCACCTGAGAGAGCAGATGGGACCTCGGGTTAACCTGTAACCGGTGGCAACCTCTAAGGTAAACTCAGCTGTCTCTCATTCTGCCAGCATTTCACACTTCACACTTCTAGCCACCTTTTGTTTCTTAACCTGTCCTATTACCATCTCGTCTTGCCTTGAGCATCTCTTAATGTCTCTACTTACCATAGACCACCCCTTTTGTTCTTTTATTCCTCCCCCCAGCCTCCCCCTTGCTTTTTTATCTGTTTCATTTCCTGCTTTTTCTCTCTGTTCTGACGAAGGGTCATCGACCTGAAACGTTAACTCTGTTTCTCTCTCCACGGATGTTGCCTGGCCTGCTGAGTTTTTCCAGCGTTTTCTGTTGTTGTTTCTAAGGTAAACTTGTTGGCGTTGCTAAGGCCGGGGAAAACTGGTTAAACCGGGCCGTTTCTCTCTCAGAGGCTGACAGAAATCCTTTGTTTTTCTAGCGAATTTTTTTATGTTTTGATTTCAGTCTCTCAGTTTCCCCCCCCACTTGTTGGCTGCACCTGTGTGCTCACGTGAGCTAAGGTATTTCCTCTAGAGGGGGAGCCCAGAACAAATGGGGCACAATCTTAAAATTAAAGACGGGCCGTTCAAGGGCGAAATCAGGAAGCACTTCTTCACACAAAGGGTTGTAGAAATCTGGAACTCTCTCCCCGCCCCCCAAAAGGCTGTGTATGCTGGAGGACAATTGGAGCTTTCAAGACTGAGATCGATAGAATTATGTTAGGTAAGGGCATCAAGGGATACGGAGCTCTGGCGGGTAAATGGAGTTGAGGTAACAGATCAGCCGTGATCTGATTGAATGGCGGAACAGGCTCGAGGGGCTGAATGGCCTCCTGTTCCTATGACAGTCGAAGGTCAATCTGTTTGGGGGTCGGACAAGACCCTTGACCTCTACCGTCTGTTGAATGGCCTCCTCCTTTCCCTATGTTCCAGTCGCAGGGATGACTGTACATGGGAGACTTCTGCTGACGAAGGAGCAGCGCTCCGAAAGCTTGTGATTTCAAATAAAGCTGTTGGACTGTAACCTGGTGTTGTGCGACTTCTCACTTTTGTACATGTCCATCATTGGCAATGAAAACAGCGATCACAAAATCCCCTTTGTCATCAGAGCGCTGAATGGTGTAGCCGTTCACTGGATACCACTTGCCGAAACACAAAGCAAAGATGGAATCTGGTATGCAGGATCTGGAGCATCTTTCGTCTCTCATTGTTACAATTTGCGATTCAGCATTGTCGATAGTATACGCCCTCCTAAAGCTGCTAATGAACTCGTTGTTCCGGTTACCCAACCTTTCCATTGACTTTGATGCCGGCGCACACAGACTGGCCCACACTGTGAGCAGGCCTCGCCTAGCTCTTTGCCTGCATTTTTGCAGTTGTTTTCTGTCAGTTGGCCTCCTCCATCTCCCCTCCCCCCCCCACTCCACGCCTCCCCCCCCCCATCCCCCTCCGCCTTTAATCTTATTTCTACCCACGACCAAGGTCGCCACGGGTACACTTTTAAAAATGATTCATTCTCAGGATGTGATCATTGCTGGCAAGGCCAGCATTTATTGCCCACCCCTAGTTGCCCTTGAGAAGGTGGTGGTGAGCCGCCTTCTTGAACCGCTGCAGTCCGTGTGGTGAAGGTGCTCCCACAGTGCTGTTAGGGAGGGAGTTTCAGGACTTTGACCCAGCGACGATGAAGGATCGGCGATATACTTCCAAGTCAGGATGGTGTGTGACTTGGAGGGGAACTCGGAGGTGGTGGTGCTCCCGTGCGCCTGCTGCCCTTGTCCTTCTAGGTGGAAGAGGTCGCGGGTTTGGGAGGTGCTGCCGAGGAAGCCTTGGCGAGTTGCTGCAGTGCATCTTGTAGATGGTACACACTGCAGACACGGTACGCCGGTGTTAGAGTTCTCCCACAACGTGATCTGCCCCCTCCCCACCGGTAAAAATGCCGAGGAACCTACTCATCCCATGACATAAAACAGAAACTGACACATTCAATCACCGTGACCTTGTGCTTGACCTAGATAGTGGAAAGTAAGTCGACAAACATGTACATAACATTAAATAATTCACCTTGAGCTCTGTCTGTCTGAGACCTTTTAGTTTTTCTCCAATTTTATCCCCAATTTCTTACCCTGGAAGATAAGATCATCCTCAACGCCACCTGGGGTCGCCAACGCTCCCTGGATTGGCCTGGAGACTCCAGGAAATAAAGATTAACCTCCCGAACACGGCTGTGAGCAACCCCGTGGGTAAAATCACAGAACATACAGCATAGGAGGAAGCTATTCAGCCGCTCGAACCTGTTCCGCCATTCAATGAGATCACGGATGATCTGTGACCTAACTCCATCCTCCCACCTTGGCTCCATATCCCTTAATACCCTTGTCGAGCAAAAATCTATCAATCTCATCTCTAAAAGTATTAACTGAGCTAGCAATTGTTGCTTTTTGTGGGAGAGAGTTCCACAGGTCTACCACCCTTTGTGTGAAGAAGTGTTTCCTAACTTCTCTCCTGAATGGCCTGGCTCTGATTTTAAGGTTCTGTCCCCTTGTCGTTAGACTCCCCCACCAGTGGGAAAAGTTTCTCTCATTGGGACATTGAACAATGTTGGTTTCATTTTCTTTAAACACTTTTGTTTATTGTAAAAATATCAGAGATGGGAAAAAAGGCTGTTTGACTGAGGAAAGGGCCATCCAGGATTCCACAGGATATCCAGCACAGAAACAGGCCATTTGGCCCAACCAGTCCATGCTGGTGTTTATGCTCCACTCGAGCCTCCTCCCGTCTTTCCTCATCTAACTCTATCAGCATAACCCTCTATTCTCTTCTCCCTCATATGCTTATCTAACCACCCCTTAAATGCATCTATACTATTCGCCTCAACCACTCCCTGTGGTAGCGAGTTCCACATTCTCACCACTCTCTGGGTAAAGAAGTTTCTTCTGAATTCCCTATTTGATTTCTTGGTGACTATCTTATATTGATGGCCTCTAGTTATGCTCTTCCCCACAAGTGGAAACATTCTCTCTGTATCCACTCTATCAAAATCTTTCATAATTTTACAGACCTCTATTAGGTCACCCCTCAGTCTTCGCTTTTCAAGAGAAAAGAGACCCAGTCTGTTCATCCTTTCCTGATATGTATACCCCCGCATTTCAATGAGTCAAGCCTTGACAACAGGACAAAGGGGGGCCTGGGTACAAACTGGTAAAAGGTACGTTGAAGCACTTCTTTGCACAACGAGTGATCAGCACGCGGGATGGTTTCCTGGGAATAACGGTGTGCGGCACATGTCTGGACCCAGTTCGATGCTGCAATGCTGGGACCCTGGTGTTCTATGGAAGTTTGAGTTAGATGGACTGAATGGCTTCCCCTCATCTGTACTTATTGTGCCTCCTGTTGCCTGGGCCCTAAGCTCTGGCATTCTCTCCCTGAACCTCTCCGCCTCTCTCTCCCCTCCTTTAAGACGCTCCTTAAAACCCACCTGTTTGACCGAGCTTTCGGTCCCCAGTCCTTAATATCTCCGTATGTGGCTCGGTGTCAAATTTCTGTTTGATAATCGCTCCTGTGAAGCGCCTTTTGGGATAATTTTTTTTAAAACTGCGTTAAAAAGGCGCTGTAGAAACGCGAGTTGTTATCAACACAATGAGACACGGAGGTAAGCAGAAAAATTTGACTTTTTATTTTAAATAAAAACAGACGTCGTCGCCCAGTTTAGAAATTTTCATTCTGCCTGCTCAAAAGAACTGACCGCTGGACAGGTGGGAATTTTGGGTAAATTTACTCACTTCTGTCAAAGAAACACAACTTGGTAACGAGGCTCCTGGTCACAGGCCGGTTAAAGACGGGCAGCTGGTTTTAAGTCGTGGTTGTCTCGTTCGATCAGGGTTGTAAACGCCTGATAGGAGCCCTGGGTTGTAACACACACTCTCTCTCGCACACAGGAATGCCGTCGGGGGGGGGGGTGAGGTAACGTGGGGAACAGAAGGCTTTACTGTTGCTGCGATAAAGGGCAGAATATAATTTCTGCCAACTGCGCGTTCCTGTGGCTGCTTTGTGCCGTGTGCCGCCCGCGATTACTTCTGATGGCTGCACACTCCATGATGGTGGACGGGACCCCCTTTGTGCGTTGGACCTGCGGGCTCCTGTCGGTCCCTCGGAGGCTGCTGCTGGCTGCCAGCTTCATGCTCAGATGCAGGGACTGTGCCGAGAGAGCTCTGCTTCTTTGTTGTCTTTCTTCAATGACGGCGCAGTGCCAAAAGCAAGCTAACACTCGTGAGAATGGAAAAACCTTTTTGCCTTGATGCAGCGCCTTTCACCACCTCAGGACGTCCCAAAGCCGCTTTACAGCCAATGAAGCACTTCTATTTTTTGAAGTGTAGTCGCTGTTGTAATGTAGGGAAATAACGGCAGCTCAATTTACACACAGCAAGATCCCACAAACAGCAATGTGATAAATGACCAGATTCATCTGTTTTTCAGCGGCATTGGTCGAGGGATAAATAGTGGCCCCAGGACGCCGGGGAGAACTCCCCTGCTCTTTTTGTGATGTGGAGATGCCGGTGTTGGACTGGGGTGGACAAATGTGAGAAGTCGCACAACACCAGGTTATAGTCCAACAGCTTTATTTGAAATCACAAGCTTTCGGAGCGCTGCCCCTTCGTCAGGTCACTTCACCTGACGAAGGAGCAGCGCTCCGAAAGCTTGTGATTTCAAATAAAGCTGTTGGACTATAACCTGGTGTTGTGCGACTTCTCACATTTGCTCTTTTTGTGATAGCGCCGTGGAATATTTTACATCCACCTGAGAGGGCAGATGGGGCCTCGGTTTGACGTCATCATCCGAAAGACGGCACCCCCGACAGTGCAGCACTCCCTCAGCACTGGCACTGGAGTGTCAGCCTGGATTTTGCGCTCAAGTGCCTGGGGTGGGGCGTGAACCTACAAACTTCTGACTCAGAGACAGGAATGCTGCCACATTGAGCCACGGCTGACACAGTCATTGCAATCAATCTCCATCAATGAATCTACAACAGACCCAGACATGAGGCGAGGGAAACCCCCAGTGGTGGAGAGCTTTGGGAACCACAGGTCCAAAGTCACCGGTTCCTCCCAAGCATTGCTACACTCACCACACGTCATGTCTCAAATTACTCACGTCCTGTATCCCAAAATGATAGGATTGCATTGCATTGGAATGAATCAGTACTAACTGCTTCCATCATCTCCCTAGTGTCTGCTGTGGCTCAGTGGGTAGCACACTCGCCTCTGAGTCTAGAAGGTTGTGGGTTCAGAGTCCCACTCCAGGGACTTGAGCACATAAAGCTAGGCTGACACTCCAGTACAGTGCTGAGGGAGTGCTGCACTGTCGGAGGTGCCGTCTTTCAGATGAAACATTAAACCGAGGCCCCCCCGTTTGCTCTCTCAGGTGGATGTAAAAAATCGATTGGGCTTATACTCGCTGGAGTATAGAAGAATGAGAGGAGATCTCATCGAAACATATAAAATTCTGACAGGTCTGGACAAACTAGATGCAGGAAGAATGTTCCCGAGGGTCGGAGAGTCCAGAACCAGGGGTCATAATCTAAGGATAACGGGTAAGCCATTTAGGACAGAAATGAGGAAGAATTTCTTCACCTAGAGAGTGGTGAACCTGTGGAATTCTCTACCACAGAAGGTAGTTGAGGCCAAGTCATTAAATATATTCAAGAATGAGTTAGATATATTTCTTAAAGCTAAAGGTATCAAGGGATATGGGGAGAAGGCAGGGACAGGGTACTGAGTTTGGATGATCAGCCATGATCTCATCGAATGGCGGAGCAGGCTCGAGGGGCCGAATGGCCTACTCCTGCTCCTATCTTCTATGTTTCTATGTTTCTATCTCCATGGCACTATTTCGAAGAAGAGCAGGGGAGTTCTTCCCGGTGTCCTGGCCAATATTTTTCCCTCAATCAGATTGCTGTTTGTGGGAGTTTGCTGTGCACAAATTGGCTGCCGCGTTTCCCACATTACAACGGTGACTCAACTTCAAAAGCACTTTGAGACATCCGGTGGTCGTGAATAGGCGCTGTAGTAAACGCAAGTCTTTCTTTCTTCTTGTTCCGTAGATTGACCACTCGCTCGCCGAGGGGCAATTTTAAGCTAACCCAACCGTCGTGGAAGCTGAGGGGAATCAGGCGCAATGCTGGTTTTACACCCCGCCTGATCCTACTCTCCGTTGAGGTAAATGGAGAGCGATATCGGGCGGGGATGTAAAAACAGGCGTTCCACCCGATCCCGAGGGATTCCGCCCAGCCAGCGAGGTTAAAATTGCCTCCCTTTCCACAGACTGGTTTGGACATTACCCCCCCCCCCGCCCCCAACTTCAAGCGCTGGCTGTCAAGCGAGGGGGACTTCCTCTTTAAGACTAACGCTCCCGAGCTCAATAAAGTAAAGGCAAATATTTGGCTGGCTTATCTCAATCAGTCAGGTGTATCAGATAAAATAACAAAAATTTCCGGCGTGCTCTGGGCAGTGGTGCAGATAGAGTGCTGATTGCTGGCTCGAGCTCTCCCAACCCCTTGTGGGAGAAGGAGCTGGAATTGTTTCCGTTTGTTTCCCACGGATCAAACAGGATTGAGGTGTTTCCTCCTGGGTTTTTTGTGCGTGTGTGTGGAGTAGGCCGTGCTGTTTACTCCGGAGCCTGACAGCGTCTATATATGGAGCTGCCCAAACCTCAGAGCACCTACTGCCGTCAGACATCGCGGGGAAAGGCTCTGTTGATCCAGGCTATGTCCCTCAGCTGCAGTTAACGCTTAAGAGGCGGAGCTTAGAGGTAGGAGATTTTACAGCCTCGGCCTTTTTTAAAATCATTTTCTTATAAATTCTCCGATGGCAGTAAACGTGGGCCTTTAGTGCTGCTTCAAGTGCCGGCCGTGGCTCAGTGGGTAGCACGCTCGCCTCTGAGTCAGACGGGTGTGGGTTCAAGTCCCACCCCAGAGACTTGAGCTCATAATTCTAGGCTGACACTCCCAGTGAGGGAGTGCTGCGCTGTCGGAGGTGCCGTCTTTCGGATGAGACGTTAAACCCAGGCCCCCTCTGCCCCCTCTCAGGTGGACGCAAAAGATCCCACGGCCACTATTTCGAAGAAGAGCAGGGGGAGTTCTTCCCTGGTGTCCTGGGGCCAATATTTATCCCTCAACCAACGGCTAAAAACAGATGATCTGGTCGTTATCACATTGCTGTTTGTGGGAGCTTGCTGTGCGCAAATTGGCCGCTGTGTTCCCTGCATTACAACAGTGACTGCCCTTCCAAAAAGTTACTTCATTGGCTGCAAAGCGTCCTGCGGTGGTGCAAGGCGCTATATAAATGCAAGTACTTCCTTATTTATATTGATTTAGGCGGTCGATCATTCAATACTTCAGCGTGATTCTGGGCCTGTGGTGGAGTTCCCCTCCCTTCCTCCCCCCCCCCCCCGGGGGTGCTACTCTGCTAGAGTTGAGCCCTGGCTGTACGTGGACCAGTGCTGGATAGCGTAGAGCTTTGTGCAGGGAACGGGGCCTCCCTAAGGTTTCTTCCATTTCGTGGGGGGGGGGCCGTAAACTGGTGGAGGTTCGACCAACGATATTTCACGAGAGCCTGAGGAGTTTTCGGGCCCCCTTTAGGCCCAGCAAGCCTTTCCCCGCCCTTTTCTGGTAAATCCCAGTCCCACCTAGCCGCCATCTTGCCACGTGAGAGATCACTCCTCCACCTGACTCCCCCCCTCCAGTAATACGCTACTTTGCAGAGGTCGGAGTCGACGTACTATGCTGCAACAATACAAAAAGAAAATACTACAGATGCTGGAAATCTGAAATAAAAACAGAAAATGCTGGAGAAACTCAGCAGGGTCAGGCAGCATCTGTGGAGAGAGAAACAGAGTTAACGTTTCAGGTTGATGACCTTTCGTCAGAACTATGCTGAAATCCTGGTGCGTGCCCACAATCCCCGGGGTGTTAGAACCCGGTTGTGCTGTCAGAGTGCAGATGGGGGTTGGGAGGGGTGTGTGGGGGGGAGGTTGGGGGGGTTGCGGGGAAGGTACTGGTTGGAAAGCTTTCCCCACAAGGGGGGTGGGGGGGGGGGGGTGGTGGGGGAGAAAAAAAAAGCAGAGGCCTGCGACTTAGGCCCCCGGTGCTGACTGGTTGCCATGGCGAAACAATGCACAGCCGGCAAGAACTTTAGGAACAGGAGGAGGCCATTCAGCCCCTTCGAGCCTGCTCCGCCATTCAATCAGACCGCAGCTGATCTGTGGCGTCAGAGAAAGCGAAAGGAAGGCTTGATTTTCAATCGCTACTTTTCGTTGCAGACATTTTCCATCTGTTTGCTCCACTCGCCACTGTTTAATTTTATCAACGGATGTGCGTTAATCATCGGTGACGCCCCTCCCTCCCCCTGCACCCCGGACTTAATGACCCCCTGGGTTGAGACAGCGGGGTGGGGTGGGGGGAAATATTTTGGATTTGGACAGCCTGGTAAGGTGCTGTAGATTCAGGAAAGGTCGCCCTTTACCTGATCTGGCCTCTTTGTGACATCGCTCTCAATGGCCTCGATTGCCCAGCACCTTCACCACGAGGACTGCAGTGGCTCAAGAAGGCAGCCCGCCACTATGTTCTCAGGGCAACTAGGGAAGGGCAGTAAATGTGACCCTGCCAGCATTGCCCCCGGTGGTGGGGTGGGTGGCGGGGTGACTGCTCTCCTCCAGACCCTAATTCCTGGACGTACCTTTGGGGCTCAGTCCGGTAAAAGGTCAGCGGACAGCCTGAGGAAGATGGGAATCCACGCGCGTGCCGCGAGCTGTCTTTTTAATCGATTCTCGGGATGTGGGCGTCGCTGGCAAGGGCGGCATCGTATTGCCCATCCCTAGTTTCACAGAGCGGGATGGTGAAGGTGTTCCCACCGCACTGTTAAGTCTGCCAACGCTGCCTCCGCAAGATCCTGCAAATCCATCAGCAGGATAGGCGCACCAACGTCAGTGTTCTCGCTCAGGCCAACATCCCCAGCATTGAAGCTTTGACCACGCTCGATCAGCTCCGATGGACGGGTCACATCGTCCGCATGCCCGATACGAGACTCCCAAAACAAGCGCTCTACTCGGAGCTCCAGCACGGCAAGACAGCCCCAGGTGGGCAGAGGAAACGCTTCAAGGACACCCTCAAAGCCTCCTTGAAAAAGTGCAACATCCCCACCCACACCTGGGAATCCCTGGCCCAAGACCGCACAAAGTGGAGGAGAAGCATCCGGGAAGGTGCCGAACACCTCGAGTCTCTTCGCCGGGAGCAAGCGGAAGCCAAGCGCAAACAGCAGAAGGAGCGCACGTCAACCCAAGCACCCCACCCACCCGCCCCTTCAACCACCGTCTGCCCCACCTGTGACAGAGACTGTAGGTCCCGCATTGGACTCATCAGTCACCTGAGAACTCTTTTTTTTTAATGTGGAAGCAAGTCATCCTCGGTCCCGAGGGACTGCCTAAGAAGAAGTTAAGTCTAACTAATTGAGCCACCCAGTGCCCAGGGGTTTCCTTTATTGTTGAGTGACGTTTGCGAATGGCGAGGCCGGCGAGGCGATCGGATAAGAATAATGCTTGATCTAAGGGTGCGCAGGGACAGTACAGGTGATTGCGCACCGCGACACGACAGCTCCGCTGAGAAGCCAAGCTGGGTGGGCCTGGGCGACGGTAAGGCTCGAAGGAGAACAATCCCAGCCTCTCTAGTCTCTCCTCCACCTAACTGAAGTCTCTTATCCCCGTGTGGCGTGAGACTCCAGGAAGCGCCAGCTGGTAAAAGCTTCTCCGGGATCAACCCAAACTGGGTCAGCCGGTAACATAAGGCAGCAGAGTGTCTGGTCGGGAGACTCGACGGGATCTGGAATCTTGGTGGTGTGGTCACTGTAGATTTCTGAGGAGTTGGTTGGCGAGAAATCCTCGCTGCGCATTATGTTGCCTTAACACTAACTCTGCTTTTTTTCCCCTCTGCTTGCTTTCAGTTGTTACCAGTAGTCGCCATGCCAACTGTAGTACCAGAAGCCTTTAAAAATATCAGCAAGAGCCTGGGCCTTCAAATATGGACCATCGAGGTAAGGAGGTTGAATGTGAGCTTCGCGCCAGCGCAGAGTCCCGCTTGGCGTTGGGTATTCAGGGCCTCCCCGAGACAACAGCTGCCATTTATATAATACCTTCTGCTCAAGCGCAAACCCAACTGTAGTCAGCGCTGATATTCCTCGCGAGTTCTTGCAGTCACCTCCCTCTGTGGTGATCTCCCTCTGTAGTGATCTCCTCTGTGGTGATCTCCCCTGTAGTGATCTCTCCTGTGGTGATCTCCCCTGTGGTGATCTCCCCTGTGGTGATCTCTCCTGTGGTGATCTCCCCTGTGGTGATCTCTCCTGTGGTGATCTCCCCTGTGGTGATCTCTCCTGTGGTGATCTCCCCTGTGGTGATCTCTCCTGTGGTGATCTCCCCTGTGGTGATCTCCCCTGTGGTGATCTCCCCTGTAGTGATCTCCCCTGTGGTGATCTCTCCTGTGGTGATCTCCCCTGTGGTGATCTCTCCTGTGGTGATCTCCCCTGTGGTGATCTCCCCTGTGGTGATCTCTCCTGTGGTGATCTCCCCTGTGGTGATCTCTCCTGTGGTGATCTCCCCTGTGGTGATCTCCCCTGTGGTGATCTCCCCTGTAGTGATCTCCCCTGTGGTGATCTCTCCTGTGGTGATCTCCCCTGTGGTGATCTCTCCTGTGGTGATCTCCCCTGTGGTGATCTCTCCTGTGGTGATCTCTCCTGTGGTGATCTCCCCTGTAGTGATCTCTCCTGTAGTGATCTCCCCTATGGTGATCTCTCTCTGTAGTGATCTCCCCTGTGGTGATCTCTCCTGTGGTGATCTCCCCTGTGGTGATCTCTCCTGTGGTGATCTCTCCTGTGGTGATCTCCCCTGTAGTGATCTCCCCTGTAGTGATCTCCCCTGTAGTGATCTCCCCTGTAGTGATCTCTCCTGTGGTGATCTCTCCTGTAGTGATCTCCCCTGTGGTGATCTCCCCTGTGGTGATCTCCCCTGTGGTGATCTCTCCTGTGGTGATCTCCCCTGTAGTGATCTCTCCTGTGGTGATCTCCCCTGTAGTGATCTCCCCTGTGGTGATCTCTCCTGTGGTGATCTCCCCTGTAGTGATCTCCCCTGTGGTGATCTCCCCTGTAGTGTTTGTACCCTGGAGATTGTCCTATCTTGTGATGGGACCCAACTTAGTTGTGGTTGCGGAAAACTCTATGACCCCCTCCCCACCCCCGTCTCTATCCATTCCCCTCCCCTCCCCATCCAACATCTCCCCATACCCTCCCCCTCCATCCCCTGCCCCTTCATCCAACTCCCCCTCCATCCCCTCCCCTTCCCTTCCCCTCCATCTCCTCCATCCCCTCCTCTTCCCTTCTCCTCCCTATCTCCCCCTCCCCATCCTTCCCTCTCTACTCCATTGATTCCCTCCCCTCTGCCTTCCCCTTCCTCTCCCCATCCCTCCCCTTCTCCACCCTCTTTCAGCCCCATCGCCATCCCTCCCCCTCTTCAAGCCAGCCCTCCCCTCTCCTCCCCATCCCTCCCCTCCCTTCCCCTCCTCTCCTCTCCCCATTCTTCCCCTCCCCATCCTATCCCATTCCTCCCCTCCCCATCCCTCTCCATCCCTCCCCTCCCCTCCTCTCCCCTCCCCATCCCTCTCCCCTCCCCTCCCCATCCTTCTCCCCATTCCTCCTCTCCCCTCCCCTCCCCTCCTCTCCTCCCCTCACCTCCCCATCCCTCCCCTCCCCTCCCCTCCCCATCCCTCTCCCTATTCCTCCCCTCCCCTCCCCTCCCCTCCCCTCCTCTCCTCCCCTCACCTCCCCATCCCTCCCCTCCCCTCCCCTCCCCATCCCTCTCCCCATTCCTCCCCTCCCCTCCCCTCCTCCCCTCCCCTCCTCTCCCCTCCCCTCCCCATCCTCTCTCCCCTCCTCTCCCCTCCCCTCTCCATTCCTCCCCTCATCTCCCCTCCCCACACCAGTCCCCCTCCCCCTTCCCATCCCTCCCCTCCCCCCCCCCAATCCTGTTGTCTGATTCCGTGAAGCACCTTCGGGACTTTTTCTGACGGTGAAAGCGCTACGTAAATGTAAGTTGTTGTTTTGATTGACAAGCTATGAAGCTGAATTCAGGGAAATCTGGTGATTTGTGGGGCTGGCACCAGAGAAAACAATGGGCATGAAAAGCTGCCGGACTGCTGTAAAAAAACAACTGGTTCACTCCTACCCTTCAGGGAAAGAGAACGTGCCGCTCCTTACCCAGTCTGGCCCACACGTGACTCCCAGTCCCATGCTGTGTGGTTGACTCTTAATGCCCTTGAAGTGGCCTCTAAACCAAACAATCGCTTCAGATTAAGGCCCAATTGACACCACCTCAGGACAATGAGGGATGGGCAATAAACAGGGACTTGCCAGCCTCGCCCACTTCCCGAGTCCCGAGAACAGATTAAAAGAAGTATATTTCTACTCCGTGCTGGAGTTCCTCCTCTTGAGCTGGGTCTGGGCGATAGCGGGGAGAGCGTCATCGGCTGGGGTAAAAGCAGTCAGCAAAAAACCGGCTGGACTTTCTCTCCAAATCATAGCAGCTGGGTTATTGGCTGGGAGTCAGACTCAGGAACGGGGGTGGGGTGGACGGGCGAGTAGGAGGAGTTGTGGGGGGGGGTGGGGGGGGGAAGTGTGTGTGTACTAAACAGACGTCGTGCAGATAAGCAGCTGAGAGTGAAGCAGCGCAGGGAATGGGAGAGACAGTGGAGGAGTGGTCTGAGCGTTTAAACATCCTGAGCTAGTCGCGAGCCTTTCAGTTCGGTTTTGTCTGCTGACTTATCACGCCGACGTGATCACGTGTTTTCAAATCCCTCCATGGCCTCGGCCAATTCCTATCTCTGTATTCTCCACCTGCCCCACAACCCTCCGAGATATCTGCGCTCCTCTAATTCTGGCCTCTTGAGCATCCCTGATTTTAATCGTACCACCATTGGTGGCCGTGCCTTCACCTGCCTGGGCCCTAAGCTCTGGAATTCCCTGCTTAAACCTCTCCGCCTCACTCCCTCTCTTTCCTCCTTTAAGACGCTCCTTAAAACCTACCTCTTTGACCAAGCTTTTGGTCACCTGCCCTAATTTATCCTTATGTGGCTCGGTGTCGATTTTGTTTGATAATCGCTCCTGTGAAGCGTCTTGGGATATTTTACTACGTTAAAGGCGCTCTATAAATGTAAGTTGCTGTTGTTGTTGTAACCAATGTGTGTTTGTAAAAAAGGCAAATTTGGGACTGATGTTTATAATTTAATTTAATCCTTAAATTTCATTAAATTTAGGAACATAGGAACAGGAGGCGGCCATTCAGCCCCTCGAGCCTGTTCCGCCATTCAGTTAGATCATGGCTGATCTGTATCTTAACTCCATCTACCCGCCTTGGTTCCGTAACCGTTAATACCCTTACCCAACAAAAGTCTACCAATCTCAGATTTGACATTTTTCAATTGACCCCCCCCAGCCGCAACAGCTCCTACATTACCACAGTGACTCCACTTCAAAAAGTACTTCATTGGCTACAAAGCGCTTTGAGACGTTCGGTGGTGGTGAAAGGCGCTATAGAAATGCAAGTCTTTCTTTCTTTTTTGGGGGGAGAGAGTTCCAGATTTCCACCACCCTTTGTGTGAGGAAGTGCTTCCCGACATCACCCCTGAACAGCCTGGCTCTAATTTTAAGATTATGCCCCCCCCCCCCCCGCCTTGTTCCGGACTCCCCCCAGAGGAAGTAGTTTCTCTCTACCTATCCTATCAAATCCTTTAATCATCTTAAACACAATTTAATCCTTCTTCTCGCAAAGAGTGACCTAATTTGGACAGCTCTTTCAAAGAGGCAGCACTGGTACGATGGGCCAAATGGCCTCCTCCTGTGCTGTAAGATTCTAGAAACACACAGAACAATATTAAATTGTTGAGTTGGGGAGGGGTGACGTGCCGCTCTTCCAGGATCTTTCTCTTTCCAAAACGATGACATTTCCCCTCGCCCGCTCCTTTCCCCTGCAGTTTTCTTTCCTCCTCTCCTAAAGACATTGACTCACTGGTCTTTTTTTATTCGTTCACGGGATGTGGGCGTCGCTGGCAAGGCCAGCATTTATTGCCCATTCCATCGTTGCCCTTGAGAAGGTGGTGGTGAGCCGCCTTCTTGAACTGCTGCAGTCCGTGTGGTGACGGTACTCCCACAGTGCTGTTAGAGAGGGAGTTCCAGGATTTTGACCCAGCAACGATGAAGGAACGGCGATATATTTCCAAGTCAGGATGGTGTGTGACTTAGGGGGGGAACTTGGAGGTGGTGGTGTTCCCATGCGCCTGCTGCCCTTGTCCTTCTAGGTGGAAGAGGTCGCGGGTTTGGGAGGTGCTGCCGAAGAAGCCTTGGCGAGTTGCTGCAGTGCATCTTGTAGATGGTACACACTGCAGCCACGGTACGCCGGTGGTGGAGGGAGTGAATGTTTAAGGTTGTGGATGGGGTGCAAATCAAGCGGGCTGCTTTGTCCTGGATGGTGTCGAGCTTCCTGAGTTTTGTTGGAGCTGCACTCATCCAGGCAAGTGGAGAGTATTCCATCACACTCCTTACTTGTGCCTTGTAGATGGTGGAAAGGCTTTGGGGAGTCAGGAGGTGAGACACTCGCCGCAGAATACCTAGCCTCTGACCTGCTCTTGTTGCCACAGTATTTATGTGGCTGGTCCAGTTAAGTTTCTGGTTAATGGTGACCCCAAGGATGTTGATAGTGGGGGATTCGGCGATGGTAATGCCATTGAATGTCAAGGGAGGTGGTTAGACTCTCGCTTGTTGAAGATAGTCATTGCCTGGCACTTCTGTGGCACGAATGTTACCTGCCACTTATCAGCCCAAGCCTGAACGTTGTCCAGGTCTTGTTGCATGCGGGCATGGACTGCTTCATTATCTGAGGAGTTGTGAATGGCGCTGAACACTGTGCAGTCATCAGCGAACATCCCCATTTCTGACCTTATGTTGGAGGGAAGGTCATTGATTAAGCAGCTGAAGATGGTTGGGCCTAGGACACTGCCCTGAGGAACTCCTGCAGCGATATCCTGGGGCTGTCACGATTGACCTTCAACCACCACAACCATCTTCCTTTGTGCTAGGTATGACTCGAGCCAGTGGAGCGTTTTCCCTCTGATTCCCATTGACTTCAGTTTTACTGGGGCTCCTTGATGCCACACTCGGTCAAATGCTGCCTTGATGTCAAGGGCAGTCACTCTCACCTCTGGAATTCAGCTCCTTTGTCCATGTTTGGACCAAGGCTGTAATGAGGTCTGGAGCCGAGTGGACTTGGCGGACCCCAAACTGGGCATCAGTGAGCAGGTTATTGGTGAGTAAGTGCCGCTTGATAGCACTGTCGATGACACCTTCCATCACTTTGCTGATGATTGAGAGTAGACTGATGGGGCGGTAATTGGCCGGATTGGATTTGTCCTGCTTTTTGTGGACAGGACATACCTGGGCTGTTTTCCACATTGTCGGATAGATGCCAGTGTTGTAGCTGTACTGGAACAGCTTGGCTAGAGGCGCGACTAGTTCTGGAGCACAAGTCTTCAATACGATAGCCGGGATGTTGTTGGGGCCCATAGCCTTTGCTGTATCCAGTGCGCTCAGCCGTTTCTTGATATCACATGGAGTGAATCGAATTGGCTGAAGACTGGCTTCTGTGATGTTGGGGACCTCGGGAGGAGGCCGATTATGGATCATTCACTCAGCACTTCTGGCTGAAGATGGTTGCAAAGGCTTCAGCCTTGTCTTTTGCACTCACGTGCTGGGCTCCACCTGGGTCTTCCTGGGTGCCCTCCAGTACTCCCCCTCCCCCATCCCACCTACCCCCCCACCCCCCCCACCCCAGCCACAGTGCCCTCAAGTGGCCAGTCTTCGTATGTGAAGGGGCGACAGGCTGTTTCGAGCGATATCTACTGACATTCACATTCCTACAAGGACGCCTAGGTAGTGATCAGAAGCGGGGAACCTGGACGATTCTGTCCCCCCCCCCACCTCCACCACAGCTATAGCCCAGGGTAGGGTAAGTGGAGTTAAGATACAGCCATGATCTAATTGAATGGTGGAATAGGCTCGAGAATCATAGAATCATATAGTACAGAAGGAGGCCATTCGGCCCATCACGCCTTTGGTAGAGCTATCCAATTAATCCCAGTCCCCTGCACTTTCCCCGTAGCCCTGCAAATTCTTTTCCCTTCAAGTATTTATCCAATTCCCTTTTGAAAGTTACTATTGAATCTGCTTCCACCGCCCTGTCCACCGCGTTCCAGATCACAACAACTCGCTGCTTAAAAAGAATGTTTCTTCATGTCGCCTCTGGTTCTTATGCCAATCACCTTTAATCTGTGTCCTCTGCTTACCGACCCTCCTGCCGCTGGAAGCAGTTTCTCCTTATTGACTCTACCAAGACCGGTCACGATTTTGAACACCTCTGTCAAATCTCCTCTTAACCTTCTCTGCCTGGCGGTGAATGGCCTCCTCCTGTTCTTTTGAGGCTAATTGTAGTGTCGCTGGGATCAGCACAGACTGGGAGGGGCGGTGCCGGCGGGGGGGCGGGAGGGGGGGAGGTGAGGGGTGTCCAGTCTGGTTCACATATCCATCTTCACCACTGAAGGAACATGGACTGAGACTGGAGATGCACTGGAGCAGAGTGGGCTCCGAGGACATTTAATAGAGGCTGTGTAAACTATCTGAGGATGCGATGGGTGCTATCTCAATGCAACTTCATTCTTAGTCGAGCAAGAATGAATTTGTTTGGGAGATGAGTCTTAAAATGCAACATGACAATATTGCGGGAGGAGGAGGAGGGTATCGCAAAGTGTTTTGGGAGCGTAGATAAGAGAGTGAAGGGTTATGGGGAGCGGGCGGGGAAGTGGCTTTGAGCCCAAGATCAGCCATGATCTTATTGAATGGCGGAGCAGGCTCGAGGGGCCAAGCGGCCTATTCCTGCTCCTATTTCTTATGTTCTTATGGAAGAAGGGAGGAAGATTCAGTGGAGCGATGAGCTGAGTAGCATCGATAGATCAAACAATGCGACATGAGAGACCTTTGCTGAGATGTTACTGACACAAGAGCCTCGTCTGACAAACCGCTCTCGGCACGGCCAACGTTGAATGACTGGGAGACTCGCCGCGGATTTCATCGCCCTGCCTCTCTTAATGTTGTCTCGTGAATCTTTTACAGAAAATGGAGGTGGTCCCTGTCCCTCCGAAGGCTTACGGGAGTTTCTTCGAAGGCGATTGTTACCTGATACTGTTCGTAAGTACGAGAAGGGAGGAATCGCGGGTAAAACTGATTTTTAATGAGATGTATTAACAATAAGACCAGGGTCTGTGCCACCCCTTCCGACCAGCTAGATGTATCTTGACGTGGGCTAGTCCGGAGAGAAGATTGAATGGAAGTCACTGATCCCTCCCTCCCCGTCCTCATTGGAGGAGGGTCTGAGTTGGAGAGGGACCTGTGAAGAAAGAAATATTTAAAAAAAACGAATTTTGATTAATTTCAAGGGTCCAGCTCATTGGCTCCCGGTCTGGCAACACCTCAATTTTAAAATTCCCATCCTTGTTTTCAAATCCCTCCGTGGCCTCGCCCTTCCCTATCTCTGTAACTTCCTCCAGCCCTAAACCCTCCGAGATCTCTGTAACCTCCTCCAGCCCTACAACCCTCCGAGATCTCTGTAACCTCCTCCAGCCCTAAACCCTCCGAGATCTCTGTAACCTCCTCCAGCCCTACAACCCTCCAAGATCTCTGTAACCTCCTCCAGCCCTACAACCCTCCGAGATCTCTGTAACCTCCTCCAGCCCTACAACCCTCCGAGATCTCTGTAACCTCCTCCAGCCCCACAACCCTCCGAGATCTCTGTAACCTCCTCCAGCCCTACAACCCTCAGAGATCTCTGTAACCTCCTCCAGCCCTACAACCCTCCGAGATCTCTGTAACCTCCTCCAGCCATACAACCCTCCGAGATCTGTATAACCTCCTCCAGCCCTACAACCCTCCGAGATCTCTGTAACCTCCTCCAGCCCTACAACCCTCCGAGATCTCTGTAACCTCCTCCAGCCCGAAAACCTCCGAGATCTCTGTAACCTCCTCCAACCCTACAACCCTCCGAGATCTCTGTAACCTCCTCCAGCCCTACAACCCTCCGAGATCTCTGTAACCTCCTCCAGCCATACAACCCTCCGAGATCTGTATAACCTCCTCCAGCCCTACAACCCTCCGAGATCTCTGTAACCTCCTCCAGCCCTACAACCCTCCGAGATCTCTCTAACCTCCTCCAGCCCTACAACCCTCCGAGATCTCTGTAACCTCCTCCAGCCCTACAACCCTCCGAGATCTCTGTAACCTCCTCCAGCCCTACAACCCTCCGAGACCTCTGTAACCTCCTCCAACCCTACAACCCTCCGAGATCTCTGTAACCTCCTCCAGCCCCACAACCCTCCGAGATCTCTGTAACCTCCTCCAGCCCTACAACCCTCCGAGATCTCTGTAACCTCCTCCAGCCTGAAAACCCTCCGAGATCACTGTAACCTCCTCCAGCCCTACAACCCTCCGAGATCTCTGTAACCTCCTCCAGCCCTACAACCCTCCGAGATCTCTGTAACCTCCTCCAGCCCTACAACCCTCCGAGATCTCTGTAACCTCCTCCAGCCCTACAACACTCTGAGATCTCTGTAACCTCCTCCAGCCCTACAACCCTCTGAGATCTCTGTAACCTCCTCCAGCCCTACAACACTCTGAGATCTCTGTAACCTCCTCCAGCCCTACAACACTCTGAGATCTCTGTAACCTCCTCCAGTCCTACAACCCTCCGAGATCTCTGTAACCTCCTCCAGTCCTACAACCCTCCGAGATCTCTGTAACCTCCTCCAGCCCTACAATCCTCCGAGATCTCTGTAACCTCCTCCAGCCCTACATCTCTCCGAGATCTCAGCGTTACTCCAATTCTGGCCTCTTGAGCATCCTTGATTTTAATTGTTGGCGGTTGTACTTTCAACTGCCTAGGCCCTAAGCTCTGGAATTCCCTCCCTAAACCTCTCCGCCTCTCTCGCCTTCTTTAAGATGCTCCTTAGAAACTACCTGTTTGACCAGGCTTTTGTCGCCTGTCCTAATATGTGACTCGGTGTCAAATTTTTGTCTGATAATCGCTCCTGTGAAGCGCCTTGGGATGTTTTTACTACATTAAGGGCGCTATATAAATACAAATGTATGATACATCTCTTCACTTCACCTGACGAAGGAGCAGCACTCCGAAAGCTTGTGATTTCAAATAAAGCTGTTGGACTATAACCTGGTGTTGTGCGACTTCTCACATTTGTCCACCCCAGTCCAACACCGGCATCTCCACATCATTATAAATACAAGTTGTTGAAAGGAAAAAATAATTAAACTGAATGTTTCTCCACGCAGGTTAGTAAGACAGCGAGCGGGACGTCCCAAGCCCTCCATTACTGGATTGGGAACGAGTCGTCCCAGGATGAGCAGGGGGCTGCGGCGATGTACGTCACCCAGCTGGACGATTACCTCGGGGGAGGCCCCACCCAGTACCGGGAGACCCAGGGTTACGAGTCTCCCGAGTTCAAAAGTCACTTCAAGTCTGGCATCGTGTAAGTAAAATTGACAAAAGGGCCTCATCCTGTTGACCTGCAGCTTCTTGCCTGCAATTGGGTTTTTTTTTTCTTCTTTGAATCATACAGCACAGAAAGAGGCCATTCGGCCCATCGCGCCTGTGCCGGCTCTTTGAAAGAGCTGTCCAGTTAGTCCCGCTCCCCCCCGCCCTGCTCTTTCCCCATAGCCCTGCAATGTTTTCCTTTTCAAGTATTCATCCAATTCCCTTTTGAAAGTTAATATTGAATCTGCTTCCACCGCCCTTTCAGGCAGAGCGTTCCAGATCACAACCACTCGGTGCGTTAAACAAAATGTATCCTCATCTCCTCTCTGGTTCTGTTGCCAATTATCTTAAGAACAAAAGAAATAGGAGCAGGAGTCGGCCATTTGGCCCCTCGAGCCTGCTCCACCATTCAGTAAGATCATGGCTGATCTTCTACCTCAACTCCACTTTCCCGCCCGATCCCCATATCCCTTGATTCCCTTAATATCCAAAAATCTATTGATCTCTGTCTTGAATATACTCAACGACTGAGCCTCCACAGCCCTCTGGGGTAGAGAATTCCAAAGATTCACCACCCTCTGAATGAAGAAATTTCTCCTCATCTCCGTCCTGAATGGCCGACCCCTTATTCTGAGACTGTGACCCCAGGTTCTAGACTCCCCAGCCAGGGGAAACATCCTCCCTGCATCTACCCTGTCAAGCCCTGTAAGAATTGTGTATGTTTCAATGAGATCACCTCTCATTCTTCTGAACTCTAGGGAACATAGGCCTAGTCTACTCAATCTCTCCTCATAGGACAATCCCCCCATCCCAGGAATCAGTCTGGCGAACCTTCGTTGCACTCCCTTTCTATGGCAAGTATATCCTTCCTTAGGTAAGGAGACCAAAACTGTACACAATACTCCAGGTGTGGTCTCACCAGGGCCCTATATAATTGCAGTAAGACGTCTTTACTCTTACACTCAAATCCTCTTGTAATAAAGGCCAACATACCATTTGCTTTCCTAATTGCTTGCTGTACCTGCATTTTAAATCAGTGTCCTCTGGTTACTGACCATCCTGCCAGTGGAAACGGTTTATCCCTATTTACACGATTAAAACCCCTCATCATTTTAAATCCTCTATTAAATCTCCCCTTAACCTTCTCTGCTCGAAGGAGAACAATTCCAGCTTCTCCAGCCTCTCCACATAGCTGAATTCCCTCATCACTTGTACCATTCTATTAAATCTCCCTTTAACCTTCTCTGTTTCCCTCCCTCTTCATGACTAGGAGGGGAGGGGGGGGGGTTGGGAAAAACATAGAGTCATAGAGTCATAGAGTTGTACAGCACAGAAAGAGGCCCTTCGGCCCATCGTGTCCGTGCCGGCCATTAAGCCCTGTCTATTCTAATCCCATTTTCCAGCACTTGGTCCGTAGCCTTGTATGCATGCTATGGTGTTTCAAGTGCTCATCTAAATGCTTCTTGAATGTTGTGAGGGTTTCTGCCTCTACCACCCTTTCAGGCAGTGAGTTCCAGATTCCAACCACCCTCTGGGTGAAAAAGTTTTCCCTCAAATCCCCTCTAAACCTCCTGCCCCTTACCTTGAAACTATGCCCCCTGGTTATTGACCTCTACTAAGGGGAAAAGTTCCTTTCTATCTACCCTATCTATGCCCCTCATAATTTTGTGCACCTCAATCAGGACCCCCCTCAGCCTTCTCTGCTCTAAGGAAAACAACCCCAGCCTGTCCAATCTCTCTTCATAGCTGAAACGCTCCAGCCCAGGTAATATCCTGGTGAATCTCCTCTGCACCCTCTCCAATGGAATCAACATCCTTCCTATAGTGTGGCGACTAGAACTGCACACAGTATTCCAGCCTGTGGCCTAACTAGCGTTTTGTACAGTTCCATCATAACCTCCCTGCTCTTACATTCTATGCCTCGGCTAATGAAAGCAAGTATCCCATATGCCTTTTTAACCACCTTATCTACTGTCCTGCTGCCTTCAGGGATCTATGTACATGCACACAAATTGTCCTCTGATCCTCTGTCCGTCCTAGGGTCCTACCATTCATTGTGTATTCCCTTGCCTTGTTAGTCCTCCCAAAATGCATCACCTCACACTTTTCAGGGTTAAATTCCATTTGCCACTGTTCTGCCCATCTGACCAACCCATCTATATCCTCCTGTAGCCTGACGCTTCCCTCCTCGCTATTTACCACACCACCAATTTTCGTGTCATCTGCGAACTTACTGATCATACCTCCTACATTCATATCTAAATCATTAATGTACACTACAAACAGCAAAGGACTCAGCACCGATCCCTGCGGTACACCACTGGACACAGGCTTCCAGTCACAAAATCAACCTTCGACCATCACCCTCTGCCTCCTGCCACTAAGCCAATTTTGGATCCAATGTGCCAAATTGCCCTGGATCCCATGGGCTCTTACCTTCTTGACCAGTCTCCCATGCGGGACTTTGTCAAAAGCCTTACTGAAGTCCATGTAGACTACATCAACTTCACTACCCTCATCCACACACCTAGGTACCCCTCGAAAAATTCAATCAAATTGGTCAGACATGATCTCCCCCTGACAAAGCCATGCTGACTATCCCTGGTTTATCCCTACTACCCTTCTTGAATAATGGTACTACGTTAGCTGTTCTCCAGTCCTCTGGCACCTCCTCTGTGGCCAGAGAGGATCTGAAAATTTGTGTCAGAGCCCCTGCAATCTCCTCCCTTGCCTCACACAGCAGCCTGGGATACATCTCGTCTGGGCCTGGGGATTTATCCACTTTTAAACCCGCTAAAACCGCTAGTACCTCCTCCCTCTCAATACTAATTTGTTCAAGTATATCACAATCCCCCTGCTTGATTTCTATGCCTATATCACCCTTCTCCATAGTGAACACAGATGCAAAATATTCATTTAAAACCTCACCTACATCTTCCGGCTCTACACACAGATTGCCATTTTGGTCCCTAATGGGCCGTACTCTTTCCCTGGTTATCCTCTTGCCCTTAATATACTTATAAAACACTTTGGGATTTTCCTTTATTTTGCCCGCCAGTGTTTTTTCATGCCCCCTCTTCGCTCTCCTAATTTCGGGGCAAAGAAATTCCCTAAATTATCGGCCCTAATATTTGTATTTCTCATCCATAGTCTGTGCTGAGTTTGTTGATCTCAACCAGTGCAGCAGTAATGACAATTTGCCTCAGTAACCCCCCCCGCCCCCACCACCCCCCACCACCCCCGTGTTAGGAAAGTTAACGACATCAGTGGGTTCCCACTGCTGATTGGTATTCAGCGACCCCTGCTGGACATTGGGTGGGGAGAAGCCTGGCTCTGTAGGCCCTTGGCCCTTCAGTGTCTCCCTGGCAACTGTCTGAGGCTGAACCAGACCGTTTGCAACCTTGGTGTCATATTTAACCCTGAAATTAGTTTCCGACCACATATCCACTCCATCGCCAAGACCGCCTATTTCCACCTCCGTATCCTCGCCCGACTCTGCCCCTGCCCCTGCCTCAGCTCATCTGCTGCTGAAACCCTCATCCATGCTTCTGTTATCTCCAGACACGACTATTCCAAAACTCTCCTGGCCGGCCTCCCATCTTCCACCCCCCATAAACTTGAGCTCATCCAAAACTCGGCTGCCCGTCTCCTAACTCACACCAAGTCCTGTTCACCCGTCACCCCTGTGCTCGCTGATCTATATTGGCTCCTGGTCCGGCAACGCCTTGATTTAAAAATTCTCATCCTTGTGTTCAAATCCCTCCATGGCCTCGCCCCTTCCTATCTCTGTAATCTCCTTCAGCCCCACAACCCCCCGAGATATCTGCGCTCCTCTAATTCTGCCCTCTTGCGCATCCCTGATTATAATCGCTCAACCTTTGGTGGCCGTGCCTTCTGTTGCCTCGGCCTAAGCTCTGGAATTCCCTGCCTAAACCTCTCCGCCTCGCTACCTCTCTTTCCTCCTTTAAGACGCTCCTTAAAACCTACCTCACTGCCCTAATATCTCCTTATGTGGCTCGGGGTCAAATTTTGTTTGATAACGCTCCTGTGCAGCGCCTTGGGACGTTTTACTACATTAAAGGCGCTATATAAATGCAAGTTGTTGTTGTTGTTGCAGTTGATGTTCGCCACCCACTATCGTGGCCCCTTGGGGTGAGGATGGCCAGCATTCGTGGAGCCATTGTTCCCAGAGGGGAGAGGAACGGAAAACTGTAGGCAGGATTGGCGGGGGGGAAGGAAAAAGCCGATTAATGACAAACTTACCCGCACGACGTCAGTAACCATGGCAATGTTGTGATTATGACAGGTACAAGAAAGGAGGTGTGGCCTCGGGATTCAAACACGTCGAGACCAACATGTACAACATCAGGCGACTGCTGCACGCAAAGGGGAAGAAGAATGTAACCGCGACGGAGGTAAAGTGTGAATACATCGCCAGGACGGTGGGGCCCACATGGAGGCAACTTTGCCGAGGCTAAATCCAAAAGTAGAGGCCTACGCCAGGCTGGAAATGGCGCTGAAAAGACTTAACCGTTGAGGGAACTGACTTAACCGGTCAGGGAACTGACTTAACCAGCGATGGTACTAACATAACCAGGGATGGTACTGAACTAACCAGTGATGGTACTGAGTTAACCATCGACAGTATGGTCTTAACTGGTGAGGTAACTTATTTAACCAGCGGCGGTACTGACTTAACTGGTGAGAGAACTGACTTAACCAGTGACGGTACTGACTTAATTGGTGACGGTACTGATTTAACTGGTGAGAGAACTGACTTAACCGGTGATGGTACTGACTTAACTGGTGAGGTAACTTACTTAACCGCTGACGGTACTGACTTAATTGGTAAGAAACCTGACTTAACCGGTGGCGGTACTGACCTAACCAGCGATGGTACTGACCTAACCAGCGACAGTACTGACCTAACCAGCGATGGTACTGACCTAACCAGTGATGGTACTGACCTAACCAGCTACGGTACTGACCTAGCCAGTGACGGTACTGACCTAACCAGTGACGGTACTGACCTAACCAGTGACGGTACTGACCTAACCAGCGATGGTACTGACCTAACCAGTGACGATACTGACCTAACCAGCGACGGTACTGACCTAACCAGTGACGGTACTGGCCTAACCAGCGACGGTACTGACCTAACCAGCGACGGTACTGACCTAACCAGTGACGGTACTGACCTAACCAGTGACGGTACTGACCTAACCAGCGATGGTACTGGCTCTGCCAAGCCTGGGTAACCTCCTGCTTCCTCTTTGGTGTGAAAAGTATTATAGTCTGAGGTACGCCACGAGCAGACAATGGGTTCACCGCAGCCACGGCCAGTGGCGGCAGTGAGTTTGACGGCACAAGATACCAAAACAAACAGAAAACAAAGTTGCCGATGACACGAGTGCCACTTGCCACGACTCTCCCATTGAGAAGTGGGTAGCTACAGCGTGGCACAGAGCGCCCTCCAGTCGCCATCTTTGAATATGATATAAGCATCGCTGGCAAGGCCAGCATTTATTGCCCATCCCTAATTGCCCTTGAGAAGGTGGTGGTGAGCCGCCTTCTTGAACCGCTGCAGTCCGTGTGGTGAAGGTACTCCCACAGTGCTGTGAGAGAGGGAGTTCCAGGATTTTGACCCAGCGGCGATGAAGGATTGACGATATATTTCCAAGTCAGGATGGTGTGTAACTTGGAGGGGAACTTGGTGCTGGTGGTGTTCCCATGCGCCTGCTGCCCTTGTCCTTCTAGGTGGAAGAGGTCGCGGGTTTGGGAGGTGCTGCCGAAGAAGCCTTGGCGAGTTGCTGCAGTGCATCTTGTAGATGGTACACACTGCAGCCACGGTACGCCGGTGGTGGAGGGAGTGAATGTTTAAGGTGGTAGAGGGGGTGCCAATCAAGCGGGCTGCTTTGTCCTGGATGGTGTCGAGCTTCTTAAGTGTTGTTGGAGCTGCACTCATCCAGGCAAGTGGAGAGTATTCCATCACACTCCTGACTCGTGCCTTGTGGGTGGTTTCAGCTTCCCTTGACTGGGGGCAGGAAAAATCCACCAGGGTTCTCACTCCCGATCACTGTCCAATGGTCTGACTTGCTTTGTGAAGAGGGAGGGGCAGCGGGGTGTGTGTACGGACGTAAATTGGACTGGCCATTAATCCACTCGCCCACCTCAGTCAAATAGCCCGCTGTCACTCGGGGGGTCTCTTTCAGAGTCTCCACTTCTATGCAGAGCCTCACCAGTAAAAGAAAGGAAGACTTGCATTTATATAGCGCCTTTCACAACCTCAGGACGTCCCAAAGCACTTTACAGCCAATGAAGTACTTTTTGAAGTGTAGCCGCTGTTGTAATGTAGGGAAACGCGGCAGCCAATTTGCGCACAGCAAGCTCCCACAAACAGCAATGAGATAATGACCAGATAATCTGTTTTTTGTTATGTTGGCTGAGGGATAAATATTGGCCCCAGGTCACCAGGGAGAACTCCCCTGCTCTTCTTCGAAATAGTGCCATGAGATCTTTTACGTCCGCCTGAGAGAGCAGACGGGGCCTCGGTTTAACGTCTTATCCGAAAGACGGCACCTCCGACAGTGCAGCACTCCCGCAGCACTGCACTGGGGAGTGTCAGCCTGGATTATGGGCTCAAGTCTCTGGAGTGGGACTCGAACCCACAACTTACTGACTCAGAGGCGAGGGCACCACCCAGTGGTGAGGGCAGTGGCGGCCACGTCACTAAAGCCCCCGGGGCGGACCCTCTTCAAGGTCTAGACACGCACATGACGGAAGGCCGCTTGGCTGAGGTACCAGGGGTGCCGGTGGAACTGTGCCTCATGGAGGAGCCATCAGGTCCAGGAGGAGAAGAGGGAGAATCCTGGAATTCCGAAAGGATTCTGAGATTTATACGGCGAATTTTAGGGAATTGTTTTTTTTTTTGTTGAGGTGGAAGTTTCCTGGAACAGCTTCAACTCCGGTGATGTTTTCCTTCTGGATTTGGGCAAGGTGATCGTCCAATGGAATGCGCCGCGCAGTAACAGGACGGAGAGGTTAAAGGTTAGTTGGATTGCAGCGCCGATTTCGCGGAAAACCCTTTCTCTTTAACAAATCGAGAACGAAAAAGGGGGAAATAAGAACATAAGAAATAGGAGCAGGAGTCGGCCATTTGGCCCCTCGAGCCTGCTCCACCATTCAATAAGATCAGGGCTGAACTTCTACCTCATCTCCACTTTCCCGCCCGATCCCCATATCCCTTGATTCCCTTAATATTCAAAAATCTATCGATCTCTGTCTTGAATATACTCAAAGACTCAGCCCCCAGAGCCCTCTGGGGTAGAGAATTCCAAAGATTCACAACCCTCTGAGTGAAGAAATTCCTCCTCATCTCAGTCCTAAATGGCCGACCCCTTATCCTGAGACTGTAACCCCTAGTTCTAGACACTCCAGCCAGGGGGAAACAGCTTCTCAGCATCAACCCTGTCAATCGCCCTCAGAATCTTACGTTTCAATGAGATCACCTCTCCTTCTTCTAAACTCCAGAGAGTAGAGGCCCAATCTACACAATCTCTCCTCATAGGACAAACCCTCTCACCCCAGGAATGAAGGGTTGAACACAGCAGAAACCATATTCAAAGATGAGGAGAGTAGGCCAATCGACAAGCAGCGTCAAGTAATCCGGAATAAACCAAGTGACCAGCGATAATAGGGGTGAATTATTTTGGGGGTTTTTACCGCTTCGACCCTGTAAACTGCAGGGTCGGGAAGCTGCCGAAGAAATTCACCCTGATGTTTGACGAGGGGGCGCTCGGATCATCTGAAAACCTCTTGCGACCCCTCCCCCACCTGGACCCCCCCGACAGCCGCAGAGTCCTCGGTTCCCCCTCACCCACCAAGAGGCCCCTCCCCAGGTACGAGCCGCGCTCTCGGGCCGGTTTCGATTGGCCGAGAAATAGGGATCAGTGGGCTCGCGGCTCCTTTAAGGCGGGCGCTCCTCCACCGCCATTTTTGCAAGGGGCCTCCCCTCGGGTGGCCTGAGCGCCCGCCTGTCTCGGGCGGGCAGGCCTCTTGGCCGCACAAACCGTGCGCGCCCTGATGCTGAACGGCCGAAGCAGCGGTCTTCGGAACAGGAGGAGGCCATTCAGCCCCTCGAGCCTGTTCTGCCATTCAATTAGATCATGGCTAATCTATATTGTAAGTCCATTTACCGCCTCGGTTCCATAACCCTTAATACCCTTACCTATCAAAAATCAATCTCAGTTTTGAAATTTTCAATTGACCCCCAGCCTCAACAGCTTTTTGGGGGAGAGTTCCAGATTTCCACCCTTTGTGTGAAGAAGTGCTTCCTGACATCACCCCCTGAACAGCCTGGCTCTAACTTTAAGGTTTTGCCCCCTTGTTCTGGACTCCCCTCACCAGAGGAAATAGTTTCTCACTATCTTCCCTATCAAATCCTTTAATCATCTAAAACACCTCAATTAGATCACCCTTAATCTTCTCTACTCGAGGGAATACAAGCCTAGTCTATTCAACCTGTCCTCATAATTTAATCCTTTTATCATTCTGTTTAACCCTTTAAAGGGACCTTAAAGGTCTGCTCCCAAAACTTTTTAGACAATGTATTGTGGAGCCACACGGAGCAGGCGATGCCCCTCCTGACCCCCAAAATACTGTGGGCCCTTCCCCCACCCTATCCTCCCCCTCCCCACCATCTGCTCCCCTCCCCACCATCTGCTCCCCTCCCCACCATCTGCTCCCCTCCCCACCATCTGCTCCCCTCCCCACCCTCTCCTTCCCCTCCCCCACCATCTACTCCCCTCCCCCACCCTCTGCTCCCCTCCCCACCATCTGCTCCCCTCCCCCACCATCTACTACCCCTCCCCACCCTCTCCTTCCCCTCCCCCACCATCTACTCCCCTCCCCCACCCTATCCTCCCCCTCCCCACCATCTGCTCCCCTCCCCACCCTCTCCTTCCCCTCCCCCACCATCTACTCCCCTCCCCCACCCTCTGCTCCCCTCCCCACCATCTGCTCCCCTCCCCACCATCTGCTCCCCTCCCCACCATCTACTCCCCTCCCCACCCTATCCTCCCCTCCCCCACCCTCTGCTCCCCTCCCCCACCCTCTGCTCCCCTCCCCCACCCTCTGCTCCCCTCCCCCACCATCTACTCCCCTCCCCACCATCTACTCCCCTCCCCACCCTATCCTCCCCTCCCCCACCCTCTGCTCCCCTCCCCCACCCTCTGCTCCCCTCCCCCACCCTCTGCTCCCCTCCCCACCATCTGCTCCCCTCCCCCACCCTCTCCTTCCCCTCCCCCACCATCTGCTCCCCTCCCCCACCCACTTCTTCCCCTCCCCCACCCCCACCATCTGCTCCCCTCCCCCACCCTCTTCTTCCCCTCCCCCACCCCCACCATCTACTCCCCCACCCCCACCATCTACTCCCCTCCCCCACCCTCTCCTTCCCCTCCCCCACCCCCACCATCTGCTCCCCTCCCCCACCCTCTCCTTCCCCTCCCCCACCATCTACTCACCTCCCCCACCATCTGCTCCCCTCCCCCACCATCTGCTCCCCTCCCCACCATCTGCTCCCCTCCCCCACCCTCTGCTCCCCTCCCCACCATCTGCTCCCCTCCCCACCCTCTGCTCCCCTCCCCCACCATCTGCTCCCCTCCCCACCCTCTGCTCCCCTCCCCACCATCTACTCCCCTCCCCCACCCTATCCTCCCCCTCCCCACCATCTGCTCCCCTCCCCACCCTCTGCTCCCCTCCCCACCATCTACTCCCCTCCCCACCATCTACTCCCTTCCCCCACCCTATCCTCCCCCTCCCCACCCTCTGCTCCCCTCCCTCACCATCTGCTCCCCTCCCCCACCCTCTGCTCCCCTCCCCACCATCTACTCCCCTCCCCCACCCTATCCTCCCCCTCCCCACCATCTGCTCCCCTCCCCACCCTCTGCTCCCCTCCCCACCCTCTGCTCCCCTCCCCACCCTCTGCTCCCCTCCCTCACCATCTGCTCCCCTCCCCCACCCTCTGCTCCCCTCCCCACCATCTACTCCCCTCCCCCACCCTATCCTCCCCCTCCCCACCATCTGCTCCCCTCCCCACCATCTACTCCCCTCCCCACCCTCTGCTCCCCTCCCCACCCTCTGCTCCCCTCCCCACCATCTGCTCCCCTCCCCACCCTCTCCTTCCCCTCCCCCACCATCTACTCCCCTCCCCACACTCTCCTTCCCCTCCCCACCATCTACTCCCCTCCCCACCCTTTTCTTCCCCTCCCCCACCATCTACTCCCCTCCCCACCCTCTCCTTCCCCTCCCCCACCCTATCCTCCCCCTCCCCACCCTCTTCTTCCCCTCCCCCACCATCTGCTCCCCTCCCCACCCTCTTCTTCCCCTCCCCCACCATCTACTCCCTCCCCACCCTCTCCTTCCCCTCCCCCACCCTCTCCTTCCCCTCCCCCACCATCTGCTCCCCTCCCCCACCCTCTGCTCCCCTCCCCACCATCTGCTCCCCTCCCCACCATCTGCTCCCCTCCCCACCATCTGCTCCCCTCCCCCACCCTCTCCTTCCCCTCCCCACCCTCTCATTCCCCTCCCCACCCTCTCATTCCCCTCCCCCACCCTCTCCTTCCCCTCCCCACCATCTGCTCCCCTCCCACCATCTGCTCCCCTCCCCCACCCTCTCCTTCCCCTCCCCACCCTCTCCTTCCCCTCCCCCACCATCTGCTCCCCTCCCCCACCCTCTCCTTCCCCTCCCCACCATCTGCTCCCCTCCCCACCATCTGCTCCCCTCCCCACCATCTGCTCCCCTCCCCCACCCTCTGCTCCCCTCCCCACCATCTGCTCCCCTCCCCACCCTCTGCTCCCCTCCCCACCATCTGCTCCCCTCCCCACCATCTGCTCCCCTCCCCACCCTCTGCTCCCCTCCCCACCCTCTGCTCCCCTCCCCACCATCTGCTCCCCTCCCCCACCCTCTCCTTCCCCTCCCCCACCATCTACTCCCCTCCCCCACCATCTACTCCCCTCCCCACCATCTGCTCCCCTCCCCACCATCTGCTCCCCTCCCCACCATCTGCTCCCCTCCCCACCATCTGCTCCCCTCCCCACCATCTGCTCCCCTCCCCACCCTCTGCTCCCCTCCCCACCATCTGCTCCCCTCCCCCACCCTCTCCTTCCCCTCCCCCACCATCTACTCCCCTCCCCCACCATCTACTCCCCTCCCCCACCATCTACTACCCCTCCCCACCCTATCCTCCCCCTCCCCACCCTATCCTCCCCCTCCCCACCCTATCCTCCCCCTCCCCACCCTCTGCTCCCCTCCCCCACCATCTGCTCCCCTCCCCCACCCTCTCCTTCCCCTCCCCCACCCTCTCCTTCCCCTCCCCCACCATCTACTCCGTTCCCCCACCATCTACTCACCTCTCCCACCATCTACTACCCCTCCCCCACCATCTACTCACCTCTCCCACCATCTGCTACCCTCCCCCACCCTCTCCTTCCTCTCCCCCACCCTCTCCTTCCCCTCCCCCACCCTCTCCTTCCTCTCCCCCACCCTCTCCTGCCCCTCCCCCACCCTCTCCTCCCTTCCCCCACCCTCTCCTCCCTTCCCCCACCATCTGCTCCCCCTCCCCCTCCCCCACCCTCTCCTCCCTTCCCCCACCCTCTCCTCCCCTCCCCCACCATCTGCTCCCCTCCCCACCATCTGCTCCCCTCCCCCACCCTCTCCTTCCCCTCCTCACCATCTACTCCCCCTCCCCCACCATCTGCTCCCCTCCCCCACCATCTGCTACCCTCCCCACCATCTACTCCCCCTCCCCCACCCTCTGCTCCCCTCCCCCACCCTCTCCTACCCTTGCCCCCCCACCCCCCCAGAACTACTTGCGGCCGAGATTGGGGCCGGACGAGTTCCTCAGGCCGAAAACCGACAAGCTCTGTCAGGCGTCTGCATCTCTCCGATTCCATTTAAATCAGGTTCGGCCCTAAAGATAGCTCCGGCCTCTTCCCCTCCCTCCCTTCATCCCCCCACCCGCCAGCCAGTGAGTAACCCCCCCCACAATGTCCCGCACTTAACTCAAAAACACCTCATTTTGGGACACCAGTACAGCAACTTGTATTTATATAGCACTTTTAGCGTAGTTAAACGTCCCGCGGCGCTTCACAGGAGCGATCATCAAACAAAATTGAACACCGAGCCACATAAGGAGATATTAGGACAAGTGACCAATAGCTTGGAGAAAGAGGTAGGTTTGAGGGAGAGGTAGAGAGGCGGAGAGGTTTATGGAGGGAATTCCAGCGCGTAGGGCCCTGGCAGCTGAAGACACGGCCACCAAAGGTGGGGCGATGGAAACTGGTGATGTGCAAGAGGCAGTACTGGAGGAGCGCAGAGATCTCGGAGGGTTGTAGGGCTGGAGGAGTTTACAGAGATAGGGAGGGGGCGAGGCCACGGAGGGATTTGAGCTCAAGGATGAGACCACAGAGCCAATGTAGGTCAGCGAGCACAAGGGTGATGGGCGAACGGGACTTGGTGCGAGTTAGGACACGGTCAGCAGAGTTTCGGAGGAGGTGAAGTTTACGAAGGGTGGAAGATGGGGAGGCCGGCCAGGAGTGCTTTAGATGGGACTTGCTTGGGAGTACATGCAGTGATACCGGGGGTTTTCCGTCACTCTCTCTCTCACACAGGCCCTGCTGCTCGCCAAGGATATCAGGGACCGGGAGCGTGGTGGGCGCGCTCAGGTCGGCATCGTCGACGCAGACCACGAGGACCAACATCCTGAGCTGATGAAAATAATGACGGCCGTGCTCGGAGAGCGGAGAGGGGAGCTGAAGGAGGCCACTCCCGACGCCAGGGCGGACCAGCTCCAGAAATCCAACGTCAGGCTTTACCAGTAGGTCACTCATGAGCAGGTCGAATCTTTAGGAACTTAGGAATTGCGAGACGGGAAAGGGGCCAATCCGATTCGCCTTCCACCATCCTGGTCGTCGCACGACACAATGATAATTGGAGTTGTTGACTAACCATAGCGATCAATCTCTTATCAATTAGTCTACAACAGACCCAGGCATGAGCTGGGGGAAACCCCAGTGAGGAGAGCTTTGGGAACCGTGGGTCCAATGTCACCTGTTCCTCCCAAGCAATGCTACACTCACCACATGTCATGTCTCAAGTCAGTTGTTGACTCAGAAAAGCGAGACTTGCATTTCTATAGCACCTTTCACATCCTCAGGACGTCCCAAAGCGCTTTCCAGTCAATGAATCATTTTTTTTTTTGAAGTGCGCTCACCGTTGTGATGTAGAAACGTAGCAGCCAAATCTGCGCACGGCAAGATGCCTCAAACACCGTTGAGATAAATGACTAGATAATCTGGGTTTTTTTTAGTGATGTTGGCCGAGCGATAAATATTGGCCCCAGGACACCGGGGAGAACTCCCCCTGCTTTTCTTCGAAATAGCGGCCGTGGGATTTTTTACGTCCACCTGAGAGAGCAGACGGGCCTCGGTTTAACGTCTCATCCGAAAGGCGGCGCCTCCGACAGTGCAGCACTCCCTTAGCACTGGCACTGGGAGCGTCAGCCTGGATTTAGTGCGCAAGTCTCCAGAGTGGGACTCGAACCCACAACCTTCTGACCCGGAGGCGAGAGCGCTACCCACTGAGCCACGGATAAAACCAGAGTGGGGAAGTCTTTCATCTCTTCAGTTTGTGCTGGACTTGAGCCCATGCCCCAGAGGTGAAAGGTCCAATCATTTGGTTTTCCTGATGGTGGGATTCGGGTTCAATTAAACTGAGTCGGGATGAAAGCCCGAGATGAATTTTGGGAAGAGGGGAAGGAGAGGCAGGAATGATAAAGTAAATAAAAAACAATGGGAATCAACCTTAGGAAGCTTCTGTAAAACCACTCGAGTTCGGACTTCAGGGTAGATGACTTTTTCTAAACCCATGTCTTGTACTCACTACTCAGACATCCTGTCTGAATTTAACTTTGAATGCCTTCTGCTTTTCTCTCTTTCCAGTGTTTCAGATGCTACAGGGAGTCTGATGGTTCAGGAAGTAGCCACGCGACCTCTGACCCAGGATCTTCTAAAACATGAGGTAAGTAATACACCTCAGCCTTGTTATTTATCTTCACACATGAAGGTCTCCAAACATGAAGGAGACAAAAGTGTCTAACTTATCAATTAAAGTCGGCACCCATCTGGCTGGACTCCAAGTTACCATTTCCAGGTTCCCCTATTCCGGACTCCAGGTGACCATTCCTGATCCTGGACTCCAGGTGACCATTCCTAATCCCGGACTCCAGGTGACCATTCCTGATCCTGGACTCCAGGTGACCATTCCTAATCCCGGACTCCAGGTGACCATTCCTAATCCCGGACTCCAGGTGACCATTCCTGATCCTGGACTCCAGGTAACCATTCCTAAGCATGAACTCCAGGTGATCGTTTTCAATCCCATTCTCCAGGTGACCAGTCCCAATCCCGGACACAGATGACCAGTCCTGATCCTGGACTCCGGGTGACCGTTTCCCGATCCCGGACTCTGGGTGACCGTTCCCGATACTGGTCGCCCAACATCCACCAGCTTGCCTTTCCCAGCAGAGGACACTGAATGCCAATCCAGGAGCGGGAATCCTGGCCAATTTTTCCAGTCCCCTAGCCCAGGGAATAGTCACATGGCACTGAGACCAATTGTAACTCCTCTACCTTCCACTCTGGCAGAGATCCACTAACTCAGTATAGTCTAGGGACCAAACCTAGGCCTCCACATAGCTCAGTACCACAGTCCAAGCCAATGCTTAATGTTCAAATGAATAACATGCGGTTTACCAAATACTTTTGGGTGAGGGGCGTTTCCTTTTAGAACAATAAGATCGAACTCCAATGGAGGAACCTTTTTTTGGTGGGGGGAGGGGGTCAATGCTGGCAAGGCCACATTTATTCTCCATCCCCACTTAACCTGAGAAGGTGGAAGTAGTCTGCCTTCTAGTGATTGGTTTCAGACTCGTCTATTCCAATGCTCTCCTGGCCGGCCTCCCACCTTGCACCCTCTGTCAACTTCAGCTCACCCCAAACTCTGCTGCCCGTATCCTAACTCGCACCGAGTCCCGTTCACCCATCACCTCTGTGCTCGCTGACCTACATTGGCTCCCGGTCCAGCAACACCTCGATTTTTAAAATTCTCATCCCTCCATGGCCTCGTCCCTCCCTATCTCTGTAACCGCCTCTAGCTCTACAACCCTCCGAGATCTCTGCGTTCCACCAATTCTGGCTTCTTGCACATCCCCGATTTTTAAATCGCTCCACCATTGGCGGCCGTGCCTTCAGTTGCCAAGGCCCTGAGCTCTAGAATTCCCTCCCTAAACCTCTCCGCCTCTCCACTTCCTTTTAGATGCTCCTTAAAACCTACCCCTTTGACCATGCTTGCCCTAATATCTCATTATGTGGCTCGGTGTCAAATTTTGTCTGATAACGCTCCTGTGAAGCGCCCTGGGACGTTTTACTACGTTAAGGGCACTGTATAAATGCAAGTTGTTGCTGTTGAGTGGCTTGCTAGACCACATAGTACGGGCACTGGGGTCGGGTTTAGATCAGAATAGCAGCAAACCAGGATTGGGGAGGTTTTCTGAAACATGTCACAAGCATCACTCTTACTCGCTGAGATTAGTTCAACAGGATCTTAATTATCAGACCAAACATAGGAACAGGAGGAGGCCATTCAGCCCCTCGAGCCTGCTCCGCCATTCAGTGAGACCATGGCTGATCTGTGACCTAACTCCATATACCCGCCTTTGCCCCCCCCTTAATTCCTTTGGTTAACAAAAATCTATCAATCTCAGATTTAAAATTAACAATTGATCTAGCACCGATTGCCATTTGCGTGAGAGAGTTCCAAACTTCTACCACCCCTTTACTTGTAGAAGTGTATCCTAACTTCCTGGCTCTAATTTTTAGGCTATGTCCCCTAGTCCTAGACTCCCCGACCAGCGCATATAGTTTCTCTCTATCAGTTCCCCTTAATATCTTGAAAACTTCCTGATCTTAATCATCAGACCGAACCTTGCCTTAACACCTCACCTGAACCGGGGGACCTCCACGCCGGCACTGCCGTCACTTTTCCTTACGTGAGCAAGCTTCAACTTTCTCCCCTGCTTTCCCGCTGAAATCCCGCCCCCCCCCCCCCCCCCGAAAAGTGGAGCTCCGACCCAGATTATAAAGACACATTGTCAGTAGAAGTTCAAGTTAAATTCCTGCAGGGATTAACTTGGGCCAGATTCCTGGCAGGAAATTGAAAGCTCTCGCTGTTGCTCCAAACCTCGCCCTCTGCAGGTTTCCGTAAGACACATTCTTGCGAGAATTAAACCGAAATGGGATCATTCTCGATTGACCCCCTCCATCACTATCCGGTTACAGCCTTCAGCTATTACCGACTTTCGCAGAAAGTTAGGGGAACGCACGGATTCGAAAGCAATGGTGCAGAGCAGGACAAAAAAAAAATAAACCAAAAATCGCCACACTTCCGCCCAACACCCAACTGAATTGGATTATTAGCCCTTATCAGACGGGGTTTTCCTTCCAGCAGTAAATGGGGTCGCCAACTCTGGTTGGACGTATCCCTGGAGGTTTCATCACATGACCGCCTGCCTCCGACCGCCCCACACGGTCAAATAGCCCTTTTCCCACCTCCAATATTTTTATATCTGGTAAACGAAAGTGTTCCAAAGAAAATTAAAAGAAAACACAATTTTGTGCTGGTAAACAGAGCGGCAGAGGCGTAGTTCTGGTATAGCTAGTTAATGTAAAGTATATTTGTAGAGAGTTTACCTAACCCGTTTATACGTCTGGAGCTTAAGGGTAGACTGACTGTTGAAACCATTGCAAAGTTTTCTTGGGGGGAAAAATGTGAAAAATTTGCGCCCCTGCGCCATAAATTCAGTGGTAGCGCCCCAAGCAGGAGGCGGGGCTACTGGAAGCACTCTCCCTCCTTCCTGGGGCGCTACCAGTGAATTTCGCAGCGCTATGTGCAACAGCGCCACGCGCGTCATTGCAGGCCTCCCTCCCCTGATTAAAGGGGAGGGGCCGAGCGCTGCGCGCACCGCGTTACCTGCGGGACCACCGGGGAGCGGGGTGCCGGGAAATCAGCCCGGCACTCAAGAGGAGGTGCTGGCAGTCGGCCAAAAGAAAAATGGCTGCCCGGCACCTGCCCTTTAATTTGCGCCGCCGCTGCTGCCAAAACGCCCCTTGAACCGGTCGGACATATCGTCCGGCGATAGGTCAGGGGGCGCAAGGGGAGTTTGCGGCCGGGGCGCGAGCGGGGCGCTGCGCATGGCGATGATGCCGTCGGAGGCGGCGCGGCGCCACTAACCTCCCGCTGAATTTTGCGAGGGCGCTAACGAGAGGCGCAAACCAACCCAATTTTTCCCCCTTGGTGTTTTTGTAACAAAACTTATCGATCCTCTCCCTTGATTTAAAGTGTCGTCCTGCGCTAGAGGAGAGTTATAGAAATACTTCTGTAACCAGAGAGCGGTGAGAGTGAGGAACTCGCTACCACAGGGAGTGGTTGAGGCGAATAGCGTAGATGCAGTCAAGGGGAAGCTAGATAAACACATGAGGGAGAAAGGAATAGAAGGATATGCTGATAGGGTGAGATGAAGTATGGTGGGAGGAGGCTCGTGTGGAGCATAAACACCGGTATAGACCAACCTGTTTCTGTGCTGTAAATTCTATGTAAGTTATGTTCTTGACATCAATGCATTTTTCATTGACAATGTTCTGCTATTTAAACCTGTAAAATACTTTGATGCTATCAAAGCCTACAGATTCTTATTATTGACATTTTTATCTCATTCAGCTATGACACCTGTATTTTATTTTTGCCCCTATAGTACGACTGATGGAATACTAGTGTAGAGTGCATTCTAGGTCATGCCAAGCTTGTGTCCCACTGCACTCACATTGTAACTAATTCTTTTCACTGGTCTTATGTAAGGGCAACGGGCGTCTGTGTTCACAGAGAAAGAAACCGAGCAGTTTCTAAAATACGACTTACAAATGCTGAAACCCAGTGTGAAACAGGGATTTAAATTATTCCCTCACCTTGAGGCAGTGGCGTTCATCTCATCCCTGAATTTACAGAGGCTCTTGTTTCAGTTGCCTGTTTGTTCCTTGAGTTGTGAGATGTTTTTTTTTTGGGGGCAGGTGCGGCGTCAGTTCTTTTGAAACCCATTCGTTGGGTTTCGTAGGTTGGGCACGTATGTTTTCCCATTGGTGCCGTGCCAAGTCTTCTGTCTTCTCTCTGCAGGATTGCTACATCCTGGATCAAGGCGGTGCCACGATCTTTGTTTGGAAAGGGAAAGAGGCGAATAAAGAGGAGAAGCGGGCAGGGATGAACAGGGCCTTGGTGAGTACGGGCATCAGTTAAACTAAAACATGCAAGGGGGGGGGTTGAAACTGGACTCAGCTCGGGGACGCAAAAACAGGCGGAACCGAACATTGGGCAGGGCGTGTGACGGGCGGGATCGATGGACCTGAATATCAGGCGGGGGGGGGCGTATAACGGGGCTGGATCAGTGGCAGGTCGAGTACTCATTGCCTATTCTCCAGCTGCCTTGAGGGCATTAAGAGTCCTAACTGCATAATGTGGAACTGGAGTCACAGGCAGGCCACGCTGGATTCCCTTCCTGAATGACATTGGTGAACCCAGTTGGGTTTTTATGACCAGGTCCGTAGCCCTTGTAGGTTGCGGCTCTTCAAGTGCACATCCAAGTACTTTTTAAATGTGATGAGGTTCTCTGCCTCTACCACCCTTTCGGGCAGTGAGTTCCAGACCCCCCACCACCCTCTGGGTGAAAACATTTCACGGTCATTTTCTGGTGCCAGTTCACAAATTGCCAGATTTATTGAATTTAATTTCATATCCTGCGGGGCTGGAAATTTGAACTCTGGGTTTCTAGTCCTGTACCGTAAACACTACGCGACTGTACCCTGATTTCATAGAAACATAGATAAATCACGACACAGAAGGAGGCCATTTGGCCCATCGTGTCCTTGCCGGTCGGAAAAGAGCTATCCAGCCTAATCCCACCTTCCAGCACTAGGTCCATAGCCCTTGTAGGTTGCGGCTCTTCAAGTGCACATCCAAGTACTTTTTAAATGTGATGAAGTTCTCTGCCTCTACCACCCTTTCGGGCAGTGAGTTCCAGACCCCCCACCACCCTCTGGGTGAACATTTTTTCCCTCATTTCCCCTCTAATCCTTCTACCAATTACCTTAAATCTATGCTTGCCCCTACCCAGTCAAGGGGCACTGGGGTCACTTACAGTTGCCTTAGTGTCATCATGGCTGAGATCAGGCAGCTCAATGTGCACCGGGCATTGATTCTAGGACCTTCTTGTTCTGTATGACTAACTATTCAGAAAGAAAGATTTGCATTTCTACAGCACCTTTCACAACCTCAGGACGTCCCAAAGCCAGTGAAGTATTTTTGAAATGCGGTCACTGTCGTAATCTAGGAAACGCGGCAGCCAATCTGCGCACAGCAAGATCCCGCAAACAGCGCTGAGATAATGACCAGATACAGGAAACTCTTTATTAACCGGCACCCAAATATCCGGAAATCTCTCTTAACCGGCAAAATTCAGGAGTAGGTTCAGGTAAGTTTTACTACAGGAAACTTTCGTTTATCCGGCACCCAAATATCCGGAATGCTCGCTTAACCGGCAAAAATCATCCTCCGAAAACTCCTCTCAAATAACCGGCAATGTTGCCAAGTCGCAGTCAAGTCTCCGCGAACGTCGAGTGCTCCGAAAACTTCTCTCAAATAACCGGCAATGTTGCCGATCCCGAGTCCGAGTCCGAGTCCGCGAACGCCGATTTAGTCAGTAGGGGTACTTTTCAAAAGTGCCACTACTCGGCCTCCTGGCGCTGTCGGAAGTCCGAAACACTACAGTAGCAGGAGTTGATTCTCCCGTGCTGCCTGGAGTCTCTTTGTTAAAAATAGCCTCAGTAGATATAACTCTCCGTTATCCGGTACTTTCGATAAACCGGCACCACGCCGGTCCCGTCGATGCCGGATAAACGAAAGTTTCCTGTATATATTAGTGGCCGTGTAACCGGGGTTCCTGGATCTGTGGCCGTGTCGCCGGGGTTCCTGGATCTGTGGCCGTGTAGCCGGGGCTCCTGCACCTGTGGCCGTGTACAGGGCTCTTGTACCTTGGTAAGTATACCTCTCTGTAAACCGGACTTTTTGATCAACCGGCCCCACGCTGGTCCCGTCGGTGCCGGTTAATAAAGAGTTTCCTGTAATCTGTTTCGTGTGATGTTGGTTGAGGGGTAAATATTGGCCATAGGACACACCGGGGAGAGCTCCCCTGCTCTTCTTCAAAATAGTGCCGTGGAGATCTTTTACATCCACCTGAGAGGGCAGACGGGGCCTTGGTTTAACATCTCGTCCGAAAGGCGGCACCTCCGACAGTGCAGCACTCCCTCAGTGCTCAAGTCTCTGGAGTGAGACTTGGATGCACGACCTTCTGACTCAGAGGCGAGAGTGATGTCAGGAAGCACATCTTCACACAAAGGGTGGTGGAAATTTGGAACTCTCTCCCCCAATAAGCTGTTGAGGCTGGGGGTCACTTGAAAATTTCAAGACAGAGATCCATAAGGTTGCTGACTGGAAAATACAGATGACATATTATCATCATGTTAGCAAGACATTACTCAGACTATAGATGGTCCAACACACAAGGCTCAGGGGCACTTGAACTTCTAGCTTTGACCAGCATAAGCAGATTAGAACTACACGCTTACAGCTCCTCCTGAGGAGTCCCCTCCCGTGAGTATCTCCAGAGACCTGAACACAAAACCTAGGCTGAGACTCCCAGTGCAGTGCTGAGGGAGTGCTGCACTGTCGGGAGGTGCCGTCTTTTGGATCAGACGTTAAACCGAGTCCCTCCCCCCCGTCTGCCCTCTTACATAGAAACATAGAAGATAGGAGCAGGAGTAGGCCATTAGGCCCCTCGAGCCTGCTCCGCCATTTAATGAGATCATGGCTGATCATCCAAATTCAGTACCCTGTCCCTGCTTTCTCCCCATATCCCTTTAGCCTTAAGAAATATATCCAACTCCTTCTTGAATATATTTAATGAATTGGCCTCCACTGCCTTCTGTGGTGGAGAATTCCACAGGTTCACCACTCTCTGGGTGAAGAAATTCCTCCTCATCTCAGTCCTAAATGGCTTACCCCTTATCCTTAGACTGTGACCCCTGGTTCTGGACTCCCCCGACCATCGGGAACATCCTTCCCGCATCTAGTCTGTCTAGTCCTGTTAGAATTTTATAAGTTCTCTCGGGTGGATGTAAAAGATCCCCGCGGCACTATTTCGAAGAAGCGCAGGGCAGTTCTCCCCGGTGTCCTGGCCGATATTCATCCCTCAACCAACACCTAAACCAGATGATCTGGTCATTTGTTTTGTTGCTGTTTGCGGGAGCTTGCTGTGCGCAAATTGGCTGCCGCGTTTCCTACATTACAACAGTGACTACACTCCAAAAAGTACTTCAGTGGCTGTAAAGCGCTTTGCGACATCCTGAGGTTGTGAAAGGCGCTGTAGAAATGCTGCTTCTTATCACGAGGTATAGAATATAAAAGCCAAGAGGTCATGGTGAGCCTATAAATATTTCGGGTGCAACGCAGATTGACTCGGAAGCTGCCTGGCATGAGGAAATACAGATACAGAGAAAGACTTGAAAGGTCGGGCTTTTATCATTAAAACAAGGCAGAGTAAGGGGCAATATGACAGAAGTGTTTAAAATGATGAAAGGACAGGGCAGGGCAGATAGAAGCAGACCGCTTCCAGCAATTGAGCCATAGATACAAGGTTAATTGTAGGAGAGTTAGAACAGAGGGCAGGAGAAACGTCTTCACACAGAGTGTTGGGAGGCTGCGGAATTCGCTTCCAGGGTTAGTGGTTGAGACAGAAGCTATGTCAACATTCAGGATTAGATTGGATAGGAGGATGAAGGAAAACGGATAATGGGAACAGGGTGGGGAAATGCGATTAGGACCATTTGTTTGTGTGGAGGGTAAACACCGACACGCACTAGATGGGCTGAATGGCCTGTTTCCGTGTTGTAACTGCTAGATATTTCTATCTATCTGTACCAGTAACCTCATGGTCACTGTATGTAGTGGGTAGTGTAATGTGAATACAAAGCATTAAACCAACATCTCATTGCTTCTTAGTTTTCGAGCTTGTTTACAGATTATTCTGTAAAAACCCAATGTATATCACAGAATGTGTGATATCTTGAGACACAGCATATATATACAACAGCGCAACATGGCTTCCGGTAAGAACTGTACCGCATATGACTTTATTATTATATACATCAGTAGTCCACCAGGTGGCTCTATTACAGAATGATACAGCACAGAAGGAGGCCATTCGGCCCATCGTGCCTGTGCCGGCTCCTTGGTAGAGCCTATTTAGCCTAATAGGGAGCAACAACCTAACAGATAGATTTTTGTTAGGTAAGGGTATCAAGGGTCAAAGGCGGGTAAATGGGGTTGAGGTGCAGAGCAGCCATGAATCTAATTGAGTGGCGGAACAAGGCTCGAGGGGCTGAATGGCCTCTTCCTGTCCCGATGAGAGGTGAAGGGGCCGGGAGGCAATTAGCTCCGCGGAAAACAGTTTGGCTACCTTCCGATGTTCCAAGTGATGACCCAATTGCCCGTTTCCATGGATACCACCCCGCCTTGTCAGAATGTAACGATGGTGTGTCGTGTACCGGTGAACCCGCTCCTTTGTTCCGGTGCCTCATTTCCTTCCTTACCTCTGTTTTTAGGGATTCATAAAAGCCAAGAACTACCCGGCCAGTACTAACGTGGTGCTGCTGAACGATGGGGCCGAGTCGGCCATGTTCAAACAACTCTTCAAGAAGTGGACGGTCAAATGCCAAACTCAAGGGCTGGGCAAGAAACACACGGTGGGCAAGATTGGTAAGTGCTCACCGGGCTTCGCTGCCAGGTTACAGGGCCTCTGCTCAGCCCTCGCTTCCCTTTTGCATCTTAAGTTCTCCCCCCGCACCCGCCCCCCCCCCCCCCACCCAACTCCCACCCCCACCTCCCTCTCCTGTTCATAGAATCATACAATAGTACAGCACAATAGTTTGCACGCTGTAAAAAATGCCCGACTTTCGTGGCCAGTGCACGGGATGGATATTTGGGTGGGGGAGGGGGTTGGTGGGCGAGTGGCTCTGCCACATTACCGCCCAGCTCCTGAAGATAAACCTCACCCCCTGTTGACTGCTGGCAGGTTATTAAACCACAGCGAGTGTGGCAGGTAAGCCTGGTCTGTGCTCCCCCCGACATCCACACCTCAGCACTGAGGCCAAGTGGCAACTAACTCAGGACAAACCAGACTAGCCCGTACCATGCTGAGCGGCACATTTACCCCCTGAGCTAAGTGGATGGGTGACCCCCCCACAACCCACACCTCCTACTGCCCCCCTCCCCACTCCACCCCTCCCCAACCCACACCTCCTACTCCCACTCCACCCCCTCCCCACTCCACCCCCTCCCCACTCCACCCCCTCCCCACTCCACACCCTCCCCACTACCCCCCCTCCCCACTCCCCCCCTCCCCACTCCCCCCCTCCCCACTCCCCCCCTCCCCACTCCCCCCCTCCCCACTCCACCCCTCCCCACTCCACCCCTCCCCACTCCACCCCCTCCCCACTCCACCCCCTCCCCACTCCACCCTCCCCACTCCACCCCCTCCCCACTCCACCCCTCCCCACTCCACCCTCCCCACTCCACCCCCTCCCCACTCCACCCCCTCCCCACTCCACCCCCTCCACACTCCACCCCCTCCCCAGTCCACACCCTCCCCACTCCACCCTCCCCACTGCAACCCCTCCCCACTCCACACCCTCCCCACTCCACACCCTCCCCACTCCCCCCCTCCCCCCTCCCCACTCCACCCCTCCCCACTCCACCCCTCCCACTCCCCCCTCCCCACTCCACCCCTCCCCACTCCACCCCTCCCCACTCCACCCCTCCCCACTCCACCCCCTCCCCCCCTCTCCACTCCACCCCTCCCCACTCCACCCCTCCCCACTCCCCCCTCCCCACTCCACCCCTCCCCACTCCACCCCTCCCCACTCCCCCCTCCCCACTCCACCCCTCCCCACTCCACCCCCTCCCCACTCCACCCCCTCCCCACTCCACCCCCTCCCCACTCCACCCCTCCCCACTCCACCCCTCCCCACTCCACCCCCTCCCCCTCCCCCTCCCCCCCTCCCCACTCCACCCCTCCCCACTCCACCCCCTCCCCACTCCACCCCTCCCCACTCCACCCCTCCCCACTCCACCCCTCCCCACTCCACCCCTCCCCACTCCACCCCACCCCCACCCCCACCCCCTGCCAAACAGTGCATATTACACCAGCGGTTATGGTATTGTGGTTGTGGCCGGTTCATATGATCATAGAATCGTCCTGCACAGGAGGAGGCCAGTTGGCCCATCAAGTCTGTGTCGGCTCTTTCGGAGAGCATCCAGTTAGTCCCACTCCCCCGCTCTTTCCCCATATACCTACAATTTTTTCTCCTTCAAGTATTTATCCAGTGAAATGAGCTTCCGACCACATATCCACCGCATAACTAAGACCGCTTATTTCCACCTCCATAACATCGCCCATCTCCACCCCTGCCTCAGCTCATCCGCTGCTGAAACCCTCATCCATGCCTTTGTTACCTCTAGACTTGACTATTCCAACACACTCCTGGCTGGCCTCCCACATTCCACCCTACATAAACTTGAGGTCATCCAAAACTCGGCTGCCCGTGTCCAAACTCGCACCAAGTCCCGTTCGCCCATCACCCCTGTGCTCGCTGACCTACACTGGCCCCCGGTCCGGCGACGCCTCGATTTTTAAAATTCTCATCCTGGTGTTCAAATATATGACTGAGCCAAATACACTTCTCTCAGCGAGTTTCACCTATTTCTTATCATTCCCCAAACCATTAAAAATTGCACCAACGCAGCCCCTGACACAGGCCGAGCTTCACTTGCAAGTCAGTATTCGCTGAACGGACTGGCACCAACCATATAGACAGAAAGACGTGTATTTATGTAGCACCTTTCATGACCTCAGGACGTCCCAAAGGGCTTTACAGCCAATGAAGTACTTTTGAAGTGTTGTGATATAGGAAACAATTACCGCATCGCAATGTCCCACAAACAGCAATGTGATAATGACCAGATCATTCGGTTTTTTTTCAGTAAGAAAGCGTTCTCTGACTATTTCAGGGCTATGGGGAAAGAGCAGGGGCGCGGGGGTAATTGGATCGCTCTTTCCAAGAGCCAGCACAGGCAGGATGGGCCGAGTGGCCTCCTTCTGCGCCGTAAGATTCTATGATTTCAAATCTAAACTTAAGAGGAGAACATTTTTTCAGCAGCAAGAGAGCTCGTGAAAAACTGTTCTTTTGTGGGTGACCCCCTCCCCCACCACCCCTGGCTTCTGGCTCACCGCTGGTGGCAGAGGTATCATCTGCCTTGGCCCCAGTCTCTGGAGCTCGCTGGCTCCCGCCTTGCTTCACCCCCTTCATCTTCCACTTCTCTTTCCTCCTTTGCAAAGGCCAGGATCCTAATCAATCCTCCGAATCTTCCCCCAACTCCACCGTGATCCATTTTCCTATCTGCTTCCATTTGTGAGGTGCCGTGGAGAGGGGGGCCGGGATGTTAAAGGTGCAACATTCACGCGCGAGACACTGTCTTCAATCTGGTTAGAAGTAGCAGGCCTGTGTTGCTGCCAGCAAGTCTCTGGATAGAGGACATTTTGTCTCCCTCTTGCTGTGCTCCCCCTTTCCTCGGACTCTCGCTCCTCTCCTGAAGCTGGGGTACGGTTCCACAGCCCCCGCACCCATCTCACTCACAGAGTCATAGAATCATACGGTACTGAAGGAGGCCATTCGGCCCATTGTGCCTGTGCTGGCTCTTTGAAAGAGCGATCCAATTAGTCCCATTCCCCCTCCTGATCTTTCCCCATATAGTCCTGCAAATGCTCCCCCTTCGAGTATTTTATCCAGTTCCCTTTTGAAAGTGACTATTGAATCTGCTTCCACCGCCCTTTCAGGCAGCGCGTTCCAGATCGCAACAACTCGCTGCGTAAAAAAATTCTCATCTCACCTCTGGTTCGTTTGCTAATTACCGTAAATCTGTGTCCTCTGGTTATCCAAGTGCCCTTTCTTTTCAAGGGTGAGCCTAGATGTTGAGGGAGTAAGGAAGAGTCGGTTATGCCGATAGGGTTAGATGAGGGAGGGTGTGGAGCATAAAGACCGGCATGGAGCAGGTGGGCCGAATGGCCTGTTTCGGTGCAGTACAGTCGATGTAGAATAAAACCAGCCTCTCTCCGCCGAGGCTCCTCCTGCAGGGTTTCACGCTCTGCCCATTCCTCTCTCACAGCCAAAGTGGAACGGACCAAGTTCGACGTGACGGAGTTGCACGCCAGACCGGAGCTCGCAGCTCGGCAGAGGATGGTGGACGATGCATCTGGAAAAGTCGAGGTAAGTGACGCCCCGTTCACACTCAGGTGCCAACCCGTGTCGGGGGCAGGGCGGGGCGGAGGGGGGAGCTGCTTTCAAGTGTACCAGCAGGGCCTCTGCGACCTCGGTCACTTTTCAGAATCGGAATCAGAATCTTGCAGCACAGAAGGAGGCCATTCGGCCCATCATGTCTGTGCCGGCTCTTTGAAAGAGCTGTCCAATTAGTCCCACTCCCCCCTGCTCTTTCCCCACAGCCCTGCACATTTCTCCTTTTCAAGCCTTTATCCAATTCCCTTTTGAAAGTTACTATTGAATCTGCTTCCACCACCCAGTGCATTCCAGAGTTGAACATAATGGTTCTTGACAAGTCATCGCCATTCAACAACCCTTCCTGATTCTGTGTGAACAGGGAGGAAGGGCAGGGACCGGGTTCCTGCGGAGGATATTGACGATGGTTTTAGTGGTATGGCTCAATGACTCGCAGCGATACACATCTATTTGGTTTAAGTGGTATAACCCAGGTTTACATGTGTGTGTGCCTAAAAAGTGAGTGTTATCCAGCTATTTGACCAGGGAAAGCAGCGCCACCCCCAATCCCAATGCTGCCGTCAGTTGGCAGACCCACACTTTTTAACAGGAGCCACTGGATGGCTGTGGGTTACTCTTTCTCCACATGGGGGGGGCGGGGGGGGGGAGGGGTGGGGCTTGACACAAGCTAAGGCTCAAGCTCTGGAATATTTCCAGCCTTTGTGGCCCAATGCTGGATCAGGTGGTGCATCTAGCCACGGAGCCGGTAAGGAAAGGCCCTGATTTGATGTTTTATGGTGGATGAGTCTCCCTGTCTGGTTCGAGCTGTGAAGCTCCATAAAACTTACTTTATAATAAAGGCTGTATATAAATGTAAGTATTGATTGAAACTGATTGGTGTGTATTGAATGAAACTGATTGGTGCGTATTGAATGAAACTGATTGGTGTGTATTGATTGAAATTGATTGGTGCGTATTGATTGAAATTGATTGGTGCGTATTGATTGAAATTGATTGGTGCGTATTGATTGAAATTGATTGGTGTGTATTGATTGAAATTGATTGAAACTGATTGGTGTGTATTGATTGAAATTGATTGAAACTGATTGGTGTGTATTGATTGAAATTGATTGATTTATTGAACAAAGGTGATTGGTACAGCTTATGAAACGGATGCATTGAATGAAATTGATCAATGTGTTGACTGAAATTGATTGGCGTATAGAGTGAATGAAATTGACTAATGTACTGAATGGAATTGATTGGAGGCACATTAAGTTAAAGCGACTGCTGACGTGCTTCTCTTCTTTGGATCAGGTGTGGAGAATTGAGGAGAGAGAGCCTGTCCCGGTCGATCCCAAGACCTACGGACACTTTTACGGGGGAGACTGCTACTTGGTGCTGTACACCTACATGCGAAACAACAAGACCGCCTACATTCTCTACATGTGGCAGGTGGGGATTACACATTGATAATGGGATTGACCTTGGACTAGAGTTTCCGCTTTGGGCGCAATCGACGATTTCTCGAGTTTACGCTGAAACACATGGGCACATCGCCGAACACAAACTATGCCGTGACCCAGCGCGATCGGGCAGCATTTTAGAACGTGATTTTATTTTCAAATTAGCTTAAAAAAATATTCCTTGATATATTTAAGAGCGGTAACTTGGTGCGGTTTGATTAACACGGCTGAAAATGGGTTTATCACAAAAAAATAAGCATTTTTAATCACAGTGTCAAGCCACCACCTGTGAGCAACCCGAATTTAAATGACTGAAAATTACTTAAAAAAAATAAACAGAACCATTTGCTAGTTATATTGGGGCTCAGTAGTCAGTTTCATAGTAAATTTAACAATAAATTACATGTGAAAGCTTTTAAAACATTCCTATTGTTTCCTAGTGTCAGTCATGGCTCAGTGAGCAGCACACTCTCCTCTGAGTCAGAAGGTTGTGGGTTCAAGCCCCACTCCAGGGACTTGAGCATATAAAGCTAGGCTGACACTCCAGTGCAGTGCTGAGGAAGTGCTGCACTGTTGGAGGTGCCGTCTTTTGAATGAGACGTTAAACTGAGGCCCCGTTTGCTCTCTCAGGTGGGTGTAAAAGATCCCACGGCACTATTTTGAAGAAGAGCAGGAGAGTTATCCCCGGTGTCCTGGCCAATATTTATCCCTCAACCAACATAACAAAACCAGATTATCTGGTCATTATCACATTGCTGTTTGTGGGAGCTTGCTGTGCGCAAATTGGCTGCCGTGTTTCCCACATTACAACAGTGACTACACTTCAACAAGTACTTCATTGAGACGTCCAGTGGTCGTGAAAGGCGCTATAGAAATGCAAGTCTTTCTTTTATAAGTATCCTTGCGCCCAAAAGAACCAGCTTAAATGTTAGACATTTATATTTAATTCTCAGTAACTGAAAATGGCCTCACCGCATCCCTTCCCCAGCTCTTTAATTCTTTTTAGCCTTTCTGAAAGAAAGAAATTGCATTTATACAGCGCCTTTTACGCGGCAGCCAATTTGCATATAGCAAGGCCCCACTAACAACAATGTGATAATGACCAGACAATTTGTTTCTAGTGCCGGTTGGTTGAGGATAATTCCCCCTGTTCTACTCTGAAATAGTGGACGCTGGCATCTTTTACGTCCACCTGAGAGGGGCAGACGGGGCCTCGGTTTAACGTCTCATCCGAAAGACGGCACCTCCGACGGTGCCGCACTCCCTCAGCAATGCACTGGGAGTGTCAGGTTCTGAGCGAGACTCCAACCCATGATTGGAGTCGTCACCACCGTGTGATATACAACATCCCTTGACTGGGGTGGCGGGCAGACAGCTCTGGAGCTGCCACCTCGGGCGGTGGGTGATAGCCACGCCATGTTGTCCTCCCGGTGGCTATTGGATTGTCGCCTATGGAGGGTTTTCCATCCAATTCACCCCCTGTTGAGGGCGCTGGCTCTCTTCGGTTCAGTCCATGCCAGGCTGAGTCGCAGTTGTCCCAGTGCGAGCGTAGAGGTTTGGGGGTCGGAGGGGGGCGTAACTTTCACTTTCACTTTCACCGCCATGGATGGTGATCTGGCGGAGCCTGGAGTTTCCACGCTGTTGCCCGACTTTCGTGGCCAGTGCACGGGATGGATATTTGGGTGGGGGAGGGGCTCTGCCAGATTACCGCCCAGCTCCTGAAGATAAACTTCACCCCCTGTTGACTGCTGGCAGGTTATTAAACCACAGCGAGTGTGGCAGGTAAGCCTGGTCTGTGCTCCCCCGACATCCACACCTCAGCACTGAGGCCAAGTGGCAACTAACTCAGGACAAACCAGACTAGCCCGTACCATGCTGAGCGGCGCATTTACCCCCTGAGCTAAATGGATGGGTGACCCCCCCCAACCCACACCTCCTACTGCCCCCCTCCCCACTCCACCCCCTCCCCACGCCACCCCCTCCCCACTCCACCCCCTCCCCACTCCACCCCTCCCCACTACCCCCCTTCCCCACTCCACCCCTCCCCACTCCACCCCTCCCCACTCCACCCCTCCCCACTCCACCCCTCCCCACTCCACCCCTCCCCACTCCACCCCTCCCCACTCCACCCCTCCCCACTCCCCCCTCCCCACTACCCCCCTCCCCACTCCACCCCTCCCCACTCCACCCCTCCCCACTCCACCCCCTCCCCACTACCCCCCCTCCCCACTCCCCCCCTCCCCACTCCCCCCCCCTCCCCACTCCACCCCTCCCCACTCCACCCCCTCCACTCCACCCCTCCCCACTCCACCCCCTCCCCACTCCACCCCTCCCCACTCCACCCCCTCCCCACTCCACCCCCTCCCACTCCACCCCTCCCCACTCCCCCCCTCCCCACTCCACCCCCTCCCCACTCCCCCCCTCCCCACTCCCCCCCTCCCCACTCCCCCCCTCCCCACTCCACCCCTCAAATACACTGCATCCACTGGTACAACAACTCTATGTGTTAAAAAAATCATCATCTCACCTCTGTATTTTTCTGCCAATTATTTTAAATCTGGGCCCTCTGGTTATCGACTCTTCTGACACTGGAAACAGTTTCTCTTATTTACCTCCATCAAAATCCCTCATGATTTTGAACAGCTCTACCAAATCTCCTCTTAACCTGCTCTGCTCTAAGGAGAACAACCCCAGCTTCTCCAGTCTCTCCATGTGACTGAATTCCCTCATCCTCGTACCCATTCCGGTAAATCTCCTCCGCACCGTCTCCGAGGCTCGACCTCCTTCCTAAGGTGATGAACTCGGGGCTACAGTAATGCTGTTTGTCTTTGGCTATTAAGGGATTGCACGCTTCCCGGGATGAGATTGCTGCTTCTGCCTTTCAAGCCGTCAACATTGACAACAGGTACAACGGCGAGCCAGTCCAGGTGCGGGTGACAATGAGCAAGGAGCCTCGGCACTTCCTGGCCATCTTCAAGGGCAAACTCATCATCTACGAGGTGAGCCTTTTCAGCCTTTTGGTCTCGGCACCTCGGCCTCATCGCGACTCTTCGCGACGTCCGCTTTTCGGAGCTTTTTAGAGTTAGTGCGTTTTAAGAATGAGGAGCTCTCACCCTCCAGCTTCCCCCACTCCCCCTGCGCCCCCCCTCTCATCGTCCATGCCTGAGCCTGGAGAGGGAGTGCCAGTAGGCTATTCGACTGCGGGAGGGGTGGGCGGGGTGGCGAGCCTGGTCTTGTGCTCCCGTGTGCAGTTCCTAGAAGGTCACTCAGGATGGTGAGTGGCAGCAGGGATCCCGGCTGATCTTCTCCACGCTCCCTGCACCCCCTGCCGACCCTTCTAGCAGAGGTCACCAAGGACACCAATGCTACCACTGGCCGAGATTGACTAACTCAGCACGGACTAGCGGGATCTACCGTCAGGTCTCCTCGGGCTACTGAAGGCGCGGCGCCCTAACCAAATTGAGCAACCAGGACAAGGTTGGGGTGGCGGCGGGGGGCAGGGGGGTCCACGCTGCTCAAACTCAAAGCTACTAGCGATAACTTGGCCCTTTTTAAAAAAAATTGTCCGACGACCGTAGGGTGGAACGGGACGCGGCGAGAGGAAGCCGGACGAGCTGCCCGTCAGACTCTTCCAGGTCCGCGGCACGGATGATCTGAACACCAAGGCCACCGAGGTGCCCGCCCGCGCCTCCCACCTCAACTCCAACGACATCTTTGTCCTGAAGACGGAGCAGACGACCTACCTGTGGTGCGGGAAGGTAAGCAAACTGTTCGGGGGCACCCATAGGTGCGGAGCTAAGGGGCATCCGAGGGCTTGGATACTAAGGGAATCAAGCGATATGGGGTTAGGACAGGGAAGCGGAGTTGAGACAGAAGACCGGCCCATGATCTTATTGAATGGCGGAGCAGTCTCGAGGGACCGTATGGCCTACTCCTGCTCCTATTTCTTATGTTCTTATCCCAAGTGTCGGCAAATGAGAACAGGCTGCGTACCTGTTAGGGAATGGATGTTCTGACTTGGGGTGGTGGAAGCAGATTCTATAGTAGCCTTCAAAAGGGAATTGGATAAATACTTGAAGGAGAAAAACATTTCAGGGATATGGGGAAAGAGCGGGGGAGTGGGACTAACTGGATCGCTCTTCGAAAGAGCCGGCGCAGACTCGATGGGCTGAATGGCCTCCTTCTGTGCTGCACTATTCTCTGATTCCATTCTAAGTTATTCCACAAGGTAATAGGGTTCAACAGCATTTATTGACTTTCATAGGAATTAAGCGTACAATGATAACTATTATTACTAATAATTACACATATACTTGAGACACTTACGAAACAACGTAGCAGAGAATTCACCGTGTCACAGGACTCGAGCTCCGGGGGAACGGCTGAACGGGTCTTGTCGAATTCCAAAGTATCTATTCTGACACATTACCTGATCCAATTAGCTGGACTTCGGGTTTTAACAAGAATAACTCCCCAAGCCTTCACCTTGACTGAGTTGTCAATCAAGTCATTCAACTGGAGACAGTTAAAGGGCCCAAGCCCGTCTTACAGGCGAGTTATCACTTGCCTTGCGCAGATGTGTCCTCGGAGGAGTTAATCCTCAGGAGGACAGCGGAGAGATCTAAGGGGACTCGGGCAAAGGAAGTTTGTAGCCGAATGCTTATCAGCTAAGTCTCTGTCTGGTAACTTATAATTTCACTTGACACTCCAGCCTTCTAACGTGAACTCACTTAAATGAATTAACTTGATATAACTCTGGGAAATGTTCTCTGCACCCTCGCCAAAGCTTGCCATCCTTCCTAAAGTGTGGTGCCCAGAACTGGCCACAATACTCCAGCTGAGGCCCAACTTTGGAGAAAGTTCTGGCTCATTTGCGACTCGTTGTCAGTCAAGAAATCGGACAACGCTCGTCGAGCTGCGTGGTGGGTAGATGGAGCTGGGTGTCGTCAGCATATGTTTGGAAGCCTATGGAGGAAAAGAAATTAGACAAGCAATAGAAGGGGGGCCCAGGATGTAACCTTGGGGTACCCTCCAGTGATGGTGGGTGGACAAGAGGAGAAGTCATTGCAGGGAATGTGGTGGCTATGTTGGGGCAAGTAGGAGTGGACAGGTAGGATCAACTGCAGGAACTCCCTAGGGCTCACTTTGACAACACCTCCCAGCCCCGTGACCTCTGCCACCAAAAAAGAATGAGAGCAGCGAAATCATGGGAAGACCATCTCCTCCACGTGCCCCTCCGAGTCACACACCATCCCGACTTGGACATATATTGGCAGTTCCTTCATTGTCGCTGGGTCACTATCTTGGGACTCCCTGCCTAACAACATTGCCATGATGCGGAGATGCCGGTGTTGGACTGGGGTGGACAAATGTGAGAAGTCGCACAACACCAGGTTACTCCTCAACCATCTCGTACACCAGCTCTACAGCAGACGCCGCAACCTCGAAACCAAGATAGAGTCCATGTTCTCAATCTCTGACTATATATGCTGTGCCTATATACATCTCTTCACTTCACCTGACGAAGGAGCAGCACTCCGAAAGCTTGTGATTTCAAATAAAACTGTTGGACTATAACCTGGTGTTGTGCGACTTCTCACTTTTAACAACATTGTGGGAGCACCTTTACCACACGGACCAGTGTGGGGGTTTTTTTTCCAAGGAGAAGGCGGCCCACCACTACCTTCTCAGGGCAGCGAGGGCTGGCTAATCAATGCCGGCCTGAGCAACGTCACCCACATTCTGAGAACAAATAAAATAAATAGACCATACAAGGGCAAAGGCATGGAGGTGGGCCACAGAGAAGAGGTCCCCAACATCCCAATTTTTAATTTGTCTCTCTCTGGTCTTCCCTTTGCCGCAACCAATAATTTACCTGGATCCACTTTGTGAGTCTTCTTCATAACCTCAAACACATCCCACGGCCATTTTTTTTTGTTCCTCTGATGTGTTTGGCTCAATTCTGGTATCATCAACAACAACAACTTGTATTTATATAGTGCCTTTAACATCGTGAAACGTCCCAAGTCGCTTCACAGGAGCGATTGAAATTTGACACCATAAGGAGATATTAGTACAGGTGACCAAAACCCTGGTCAAAGAGGTAGGTTATAAGGAGCTTCTTAAAGGAGGAGAGAGAGGCAGAGAGGCTTAGGGAGGGAATTCCAGAGCTTAGAGCCCAGGCAGGTGAAGGCACGGCCGCCAATTGTGGAGCGATTAAAATCGGGGATGCTCAAGAGGCCAGAATTAGAGGCGTGCAGAGATCTCGGGGGGTTGTAGGGCTGGAGGAGGTTACAGAGATAGGGAGGGGCGAGGCCATGGAGGGATTTGAAAACGAGGATGAGAATTTTTAAATCGAGGCATGTCGGACCGGGCGCCAATGTCGGTCAGCGAGCACAAGGGCGATGGGTGAACGGGACTTGACGTGAGTTAGGATACGGGCAGCAGAGTTCTGGATGAGCTCACATCTATGGAGGGGGCAATAGAAAGATCTGGAATTTTTTTTACCCGATTGACAGTGAGCGTTTGTTCCTAACCCCAGGGATGCAGTGGGGATGAGCGTGAGATGGCGAAGGCCGTGGCCAACAACCTGACAAAGCACGAGAAGCAGACCGTTCTGGAGGGTCAGGAGCCCTCAGAGTTCTGGGCAGCTCTGGGAGGGAGAGCACCTTATGCGAGTGAGAAAAAGTAAGGATCACCTGCCAGTATCGAACCACGGGAATCACTGTTGGTAATTGTACAAAACACTGTCAAAATCAATGTATAAAGCCCACCTATTACATTCCCCGCCATCCTAGTGACTTTAGGAAATGTATTTTGTGACATCTCACTGGCTTTCTGAATCGCACTCTGTGTTGGTCAGTGATGACCCTTTCTCTCAATCTCACTCTGTGTTGGTCAGTGATGACTCTCTCTCTCAATCTCACTCTGTGTTGGTCAGTGATGACCCTCTCTCTCAATCTCACTCTGTGTTGGTCAGTGATGACTCTCTCTCTCACTCTCACTCTGTGTTGGTCAGTGATGACTCTCTCTCTCAATCTCACTCTGTGTTGGTCAGTGATGACTCTCTCTCTCAATCTCACTCTGTGTTGGTCAGTGATGACTCTCTCTCTCAATCTCACTCTGTGTTGGTCAGTGATCACTCTCTCAATCTCACTCTGTGTTGGTCAGTGATGACTCTCTCTCAATCTCACTCTGTGTTGGTCAGTGATGATTCTCTCTCTCAATCTCACTCTGTGTTGGTCAGTGATGACTCTCTCTCAATCTCACTCTGTGTTGGTCAGTGATGACTCTCTCTCACTCTCACTCTGTGTTGGTCAGTGATGACTCTCTCTCTCAATCTCACTCTGTGTTGGTCAGTGATGACCCTCTCTCTCAATCTCACTCTGTGTTGGTCAGTGATGATTCTCTCTCTCAATCTCACTCTGTTGGTCAGTGATGATTCTCTCTCTCAATCTCACTCTGTGTTGGTCAGTGATGACTCTCTCTCAATCTCACTCTGTGTTGGTCAGTGATGACTCTCTCACTCTCACTCTGTGTTGGTCAGTGATGACTCTCTCTCTCAATCTCACTCTGTGTTGGTCAGTGATGACCCTCTCTCAATCTCACTCTGTGTTGGTCAGTGATGACCCTCTCTCTCACTCTCACTCTGTGTTGGTCAGTGATGACCCTCTCTCTCAATCTCACTCTGTGTTGGTCAGTGATGACTCTCTCAATCTCACTCTGTGTTGGTCAGTGATGACCCTCTCTCTCTCAATCTCACTCTGTGTTGGTCAGTGATGACTCTCTCAATCGCACTCTGTGTTGGTCAGTGATGACTCTCTCTCTCACTCTCACTCTGTGTTGGTCAGTGATGACCCTCTCTTTCAATCTCACTCTGTGTTGGTCAGTGATGACCCTCTCTCTCAATCTCACTCTGTGTTGGTCAGTGATGACCCTCTCTCTCAATCTCACTCTGTGTTGGTCAGTGATGACCCTCTCTCTCAATCTCACTCTGTGTTGGTCAGTGATGACTCTCTCTCTCAATCTCACTCTGTGTTGGTCAGTGATGATTCTCTCTCTCAATCTCACTCTGTGTTGGTCAGTGATGACTCTCTCTCTCAATCTCACTCTGTGTTGGTCAGTGATGACTCTCTCTCTCACTCTGTGTTGGTCAGTGATGACTCTCTCTCACTCTCACTCTGTGTTGGTCAGTGATGACCCTCTCTCTCAATCTCACTCTGTGTTGGTCAGTGATGACTCTCTCTCTCACTCTGTGTTGGTCAGTGATGACTCTCTCTCACTCTCACTCTGTGTTGGTCAGTGATGACCCTCTCTCTCAATCTCACTCTGTGTTGGTCAGTGATGACTCTCTCTTTCAATCTCACTCTGTGTTGGTCAGTGATGACCCTCTCTCTCAATCTCACTCTGTGTTAGTAACTCTTTATGTGAACTTAAGGTTTCAGGAAGAAGAAAGTGAATATGATCCTCGCCTCTTCGAATGCTCCAATCAGACTGGGCGATTCATCATGACAGAAGTTTATGACTTCTCACAAGAGGACCTCGATGAGGATGATGTCATGCTGCTGGATACGTGGGAAGAGGTGTGAAGATGTTCAGAGATGGTCATCAACATTTTCCCCTTCATTACTGAGCAACTCAGTCCCACAGAGCCTCGGCAAATGGCCTTGTTCTTTGTGGGGAGGATTGCCGAACTCGGCCTCCCTTGTTCCCCACCAACCCAAGACTCAGTACCTATTTACAGGACTAGAAGGTGCATTCGATCCTTTCCCCTGCCCACCTGCCCAGCTTCTCCGTTTTCTGCCCTCTTCTCTTGAAGGCGATGACTCAAGCCGGCACTCTGTTCCACCACATGTGGACCTTCCCCAACTACCTGCGCCGACACACTGAGTGTTGGTCACGGTGGGCTTCACAACCAAACCTCGGCCTGTCCGACCAGATAGGCATGCAGAAGTGGGGTCACTGCATAGAGGTCATGAGCTGACTGGTTGATCCCCTCCCTACACAAGAGGGAGCACCTTACCATCACTGTGGCTGAAGTCATTGGTGTTACTGGTGCTACACAGCAAGCGCCAACTCTGAGACCTTCCTGCTCTGTGTGGCTTAGTTCCACACCAGCTGGTGTATTTACTCAGTGAACCGTGGTTGGAGCCTTTATTTTTTAGTTTGAGCCACTTTTTTAATCTTGGGTTTTTCCTTTAATTTACAGCCCAGCGAATGTAATACAATTAAAGAATAAATTGGCACTGAGTCACTAAACAATGAGCCAGGCGCCGCCGGCAGTTTTTGGAGATTGAAATTAAGGTGATAATAGAAAGACTCGCACTTACCTGTTTTTCTTCATTATTGCACCTCTCAGAAGTGTTCATCACACCCGTGGCCTGAACAATTACAATTCGGCCCAACAGGTCCACGGCAGTGTTTATGCTCCACAGGAGCCTCCTCCCACCCTACCTCATCTCACCCCATCGACATAACCTTCTATTCTTTTCTCCCTCATGTACTTATCTAGCTTCCCCTTAAATGCCTCGATGCTATTCACCTCAACCACTCCCTGTGGTAGCGTGTTCCACATTCTAACCACTCTCTGGGTGAAGCAGTTTCTCCTGAATTCTCTATTGGATTCATTATTGACTGTCTTATATTTATGGCACTTAGTTCTGGTCTCGTCCACAAGTGGAAACATCTTCTCTACGTCTACATAATCTTGAAGACTTCTATCAGGTCACCCCTCAGCCTTCTCTTTGCTAGAGATTTGGTGCTAGTGCCTCTGCCAGGGGCTGTTTACAGTGCCAGTACTTAAGAACAAAATAGGAGCAGGAGTAGGCCATACGACCCCTCGAGCCTGCTCTGCCATTCAATAACATCATGGCTGAACTCATCAACTCCACTTTCCTGCACTATCTCCATATCCCTTGATTTCCTTAGTGCCCAAAAATTCTATCGATCTCTGTCTTGAATATACTCAACGACTTGAGTACTGCGTACAGTTTTGGTCTCCTTATTTAAGGAAGGATATACTTGCATTGGAGGCAGTTCGGAGACGATTCACTAGGTTAATTCCAGAGATGAGGGGGTTGACTTATGAGGAAAGGTTGAGCAGGCTGGGCCTATACTCATTGGAATTTAGAAGAATGAGAGGTGATCTTATTGAAACATATAAGATACTGAGGGGGCTCGACAAGGTAGATGCAGAGAGGATGTTTCCCCTCGTGGGGAAATCTAGAACTCGGGGGCACAGTTTTAGAATAAGGGGTCGCCCTTTTAGAACTGAGATGAGGAGGAATTTCTTCTCTCAGAGGGTCGTAAATCTGTGGAATTCTCTGCCCCAGAGAGCCGTGGAGGCTGGGTCATTAAATACATTTAAGGTGGAGATAGACAGATTTTTGCAAGATAAGGGAGTGAAGGGTTATGGGGAGCGGGCAGCGAAGTGGCTTTGAGCCCAAGATCAGCCATGATCTTATTGAATGGCGGAGCAGGCTCGAGGGGCCAAGTGGCCTATTCCTGCTCCTATTTCTTATGTTCTTACGACTGACCCTCCACAGCCCTCTGGGGCAGAGAATTCCAAAGATTCGCCACCCTCTGAGTGAAGAAATTTCTCCTCAGCTCAGTCCTAAATGGCCGACCCCTTAATCAGAGATTATGACCAACTTTCCCTCGAAGCTTTGTGGCTACTCTCTGCCGGTGCCACGCAGCCCGGGTCCGGCTTTCTAAATGGTAAATTACGCGCATGCGCGAAACTGTGAATGGGCCATGCAGCACCTTAAAGGGGCCGCGCACCCAAAAACAATTACTGGGAACATTGTCTATGCCCCCTAGTTCTAGGCTCTCCAGCCAGGGGGAACAGCCTCACAACATCTCCCCCTGTCAATCACTCTCAGAATTTTATACATTTCAATGCGATCGCCTCTCATTCTTCTAAACTCCAGAGAATATAGGTCCATTCTACTCAATCTCTCCTCATAGGACAGCCCTCTCATCCCAGGGATCAATCTAGTGTACTGCCTCTAACTCTGGGGCCTGTGATGAGAGGTGCCCTCCTCACTGCCGGCTCATAAAGGTCCCACCATGGCTTGAATCTGATTTGCCTCGACCCCCCCCGCCCCCCCCCCCCAATTGCTGGTGGGCTGAGGGCCGAAGGTTTAGATCTTACCATTTCTCATGCTTTTTTTCCCCCCCACAGGTGTTTCTGTGGGTGGGCCGATCGGCCAACGATTATGAGAAGAAGGAGTCCACCACGTCGGCGTTGGAGTACCTTCAGACCCACCCAGCTGGACGGGACTTGGATACACCAATCATCAAAGTGAACCAAGGCTCCGAGCCCCTGACCTTCACCGGGTGGTTCAACGCCTGGGATTCGCACAAGTGGAGCGTAAGTCGGGCGTATCTTACGCAGAGCCTTCCGTCATTAACCCTTTGAACACTCAGCAATTTTTTGAAATATATCCTCCCTCCCGCCCCACATTTTAAAGATATCGTAGCCTGTGAAACTCATTGCATTGAGTGTTCTCAAATAGAACTGGGGGAGGGGGGGAAGCTATGAGTCAGCTGTGAATTTTTTTGAGAGGTGTTAAAGTTTATTTATTTTTCCCTCCCCACCGCCCCTGAAGGCACTGACTCATGTTCATAGAATCTTACAGCACAGAAGGAGGCCATTGGGCCCATCGTGCCTGTGCCGGCTCTTTGAAAGAGCTGTCCAATTAGTCCCACTCCTCTGCTCTTTCCCCATAGCCCTGCAAATTTCTCCCCTTCAAGTATTTATCCAATTGCCTTTTGAAAGTTATTATTGAATCTGCTTCCACCGCCCTTTCAGGCAGTGCGTTCCAGATCGTAACAACTCGCTGCGTAAAAATAGTTCTCCGCATCTCCCCTCTGGTTCTTTTGCCAATTACCTTAAATCTGTGTCCTCTGGTTACTGACCCTCCTGCCACTGGAAACAGTTTCTCCTTATTTACTCTATCAAAACCCTTCATAATTTTGAACGCCTCTATTAAATCTCCCCTTAACCTTCTCTGCTCTAAGGAGAACAATCCCAGCTTCTCCAGTCTCGCCACATAACTGAATTCCCTCATGCCTAGTACCATTCCAGTAAATCTCCTCGGCACCCTCTCCAAGGCCTTGACATCCTGCCTAAAGTGCGGTGCCCAGAATTGGACACAATACTCCAGCTGAGGCCTAAACTAGTGTTTTATAAAGGTTTAGCATAACTTCCTTGCTTTTGTACTCTATGCCTCTGTTTATAAAGCCCAGGATCCCGTATGCATTTTTCAACAACCTTCTCAACTTGTCCTGCCACCTTCAAAGGTTTGTGTCCATACACTCCCTGTTCCTGCACCCCTTTTAAAATTGTACCGTTTACTTAATATTGCTTCTCCTCATTCTTCCTTCCAAAATGTATCACTTGACACATCATGTTAAACGTGGCACATCTCCACGGGCGCTGCCTCTTTCAATTATCTTGCCCAGAGGCCAGTCTTTGTGTGTGAAACCCAGTTAGTGTCGGCAGGCTTGCCAATAATGGTGGTGCTCCTCTTGCGCCATCTGTGGGTGAGAGGGTGAACAGGCTTCCTACGCCCAACCTGGTGCTGATGCTGTGCCAGAGATGACCCCTAGGAGGTGCATCAGAGCAACCCTCATCTTCCTTCACCGGGCATTGCCCCTTGGAGTCAACTCAACCCCGTTGGAGGTGCCACACACCCCACTCCGCCCAACCCATCAGCTAAAGGTCAGAGCAGGAGATCGGCCTTGATTTAGACACGAATGGATCAGGCATGCACTTGAAGATAACCTTGCCTCTCTCCTGGTCTTTAGCCTGGCGACAGAAGCGGCTATGACGAGATGAAAGGTAACCTGGGAGATGTTTCTGCGATCACAGAGATCTCTGTGGTGAGTACCGGCAGTCATTTTATTAACAATGCTTTCCTACCAGTTAACTTCCTCATTCCGTTTCAGTTTCAAAGTAATACACATTGAACAGCCACTCAGCACACAAAGTGCGACTCCCCCTCAGTAAAGGTATCTCCCCTTCTGTCCGGGTTTCTCTGCAAATCACGAGGATGCGTGGGAGGGGCTGGAGTTTGAGGTGCAAGGGAAGGAGCAGCTAGAACTTGCGAACAAGGCCCTTGCCATCCAGGAGCTTATTGCGGATGTTTGCATTGACATCGTGGTCTTGACAGAAACTTGGCTCACCGGTGATGACGACTTGCCTCTTACTGAAGCCTCCCCGCCTAACTACCAGCTGTCCCCACCCAAACCACCGTGGTGGCAGGGTGGCCCTCATCAGCAACCCTCACCTTGGTCTGTTCCCCTACTCCTCTGGCACCTTCTTCTCCTTTGAGCACGTGACCTCGATCCGCCCCTCTCGCCTCTCCTTTAGAATCCTCATTCTCTCCCGCCCCCTCCCCCCACCCCCAAATCCCACCCCATGTTTCTCACCGAAATATCTTCACTGCTTTCCTCCCTCAGCCTCTACACCGAGCAACCTCTGATCCTCAGTGATTTCAACCGGCAGCTCAACTCATCATGCCCTCCTCTCTGAGGGAGAGAGAGAGAGGGAGTAGGGAGGGAGAGTGAGCAAGAGAGCAAGGGAGGGAGGAGGGAGAGATGGAGGAAAAGAGGAAGGGGGGGTGGAGCAGGGTGGGGGGCAGGGAGAGTGAGAGAAAGAGTAATGGTGACCATGAAACTACCGGATTGTTGTAAAAACCCATCTGGTTCACTGATGTCCTTTAGAGAAGGAAATCTGCCATCCTTACCCGGTCTGGCCTATATGTGACCCCAGACCCACAGCAATGTGGTTGACTCTTAACTGCCCTCTGAAATGGCCCAGCAAGACACTCAGTCGTACCAAACCACTACGGAAAACAATAAGAATAAAACCAGACGGACCACCCGGCATCGACCTCGGCACCGGCTTCACACACGACAATGGCACACCCAGCCCAGTCGACCCTGCAAAGTCCTCCTCACTAACATCTGGGAACTTGTACCAAAATTGGGAGGGTTGTCCTACAGACTAGTCAAGCAACAACCTGACATAGTCATACTCTCAGGATCATACCTTTCAGCCAATGTCCCAGACTCCTCCATCACCATCCCTGGGTATGTCCTGTCCCACTGGCAGGACAGACCCACCAGAGGTGGTGGCACAGTGGTATACAGTCGGGAGGGAGTGGCCCTGAGAGTCCTCAACATTGACTCCAGACCCCATGAAGTCTCATGGCTTCAGGTCAAGCATGGGCAAGGAAACCTCCTGCTGATTACCACCTACCGCCCTCCCTCAGCTGATGAATCAGTACTCCTCCATGTTGAACACCACTTGGAAGAAGCACTGAGAGTAGCAAGGACACAGAATGTACTCTGGGTGGGGGACTTCAATGTCCATCACCAAGACTGGCTCGTTAACACCACTACTGACCGAGCTGGCTGAGTTCTGAAGGACATAACTGCCAGTCTGGGCCTGCGACAGGTGGTGAGGGAACCAACACGAGGGAAAAACCTACTTGACCTCGTCCTCACCAATCTACCTGTTGCAGATGCATCTGTTCATGACAGCATTGGCAGCAGTGACCACCGCACAGTCCTTGTGGAGACGAAGTCCCGTCTTCACACTGAGGACACCTTCCATCGTGTCGTGTGGCACTACCACCGTGCTAAATGGGATAGATTCAGAACAGATCTAGCAGCTCAAAACTGGGCATCCATGAGGCGCTGTGGGCCATCAGCAGCAGCAGAATTGTATTCCACCACAATCTGTAACCTCGTGGCCCAGCATATCCCTCACTCTACCATTACCATCAAGCCAGGAGACCAACCCTGGTTCAATAAGGAGTGTAGAAGAGCATGCCAGGAGCAGCACCAGGCGTACCTAAAAATGAGGTGCCAACCTGGGGAAGCTGCAACACAGGACTACATGCATGTTAAAAAGCAGAAGCAGCATGCTATAGACAGGGCTAAGCGATCCCACAATCAACGGATCAGATCAAAGCTCTGCAGTCCTGCCACATCCAGTCGTGAATGGTGATGGACCATTAAACAACTAACAGGAGGAGGAAGCTCCATGAATATCCCCATCACCAATGATGGTGGAGCCCAACACGTGAGTGCAAAAGACAAAGCTGAAGTGTTTGCAACCATCTTCAGCCAGAAGTGCCGAGTGGATGATCCATATCGGCCTCCTCCTGAGATCCCCACCATCACAGAATCCAGTCTTCAGCCAATTCGATTCACTCCATGTGATATCAAGAAACGGCTGAGCGCACTGGATACAGCAAAGACTATGGTCCCCGACAACATCATGGCTGCTGTGCTGAAGACTTGTGCTCCAGAACTAGCCGCGCCTCTAGCCAAGCTGTTCCAGTACAGCTACAACACTGGCATCTATCCGACAATGTGGAAAACTGCCCAGGTATGTCCTGTCCACAAAAAGCAGGACAAATCCAATCCGGCCAATTACCGCCCCATCAGTCTACTCTCAATCATCAGCAAAGTGATGGAAGGTGTCATCGACAGTGCTATCAAGCGACACTTACTCACCAATAACCTGCTCACTGATGCCCAGTTTGTTCCGGCAGGTCCACTCGGCTGCTGACCTCATTACAGCCTTGGTCCAAACATGGACAAAGGAGCTGAATTCCAGAGGTGAGGTGAGAGTGACTGCCCTTGACTTCAAGGCAGCATTTGACCGAGTGTGGCATCAAGGAGCCCCAGTAAAATTGAAGTCAATGGAAATCGTGGAAAACGCTCCACTGGCTGGAGTCATACCTAGCATAAAGGAAGTTGGTTCTGGTTGTTGGAGGTCAATCATCTCAGCCCCAGGACATCGCTGCAGGAGTTCCTCAGGACAGTGTCTTAGGCCCAACCATCTTCAGCTGCTTCATCAATGGTCTTTTCTCCATCGTAAGGGCAGAAGTGGGGATGTTCGCTGATGACTGCAGTGTTCAGTTCCATTCACAACTCCACAGATAATGAAGCAGTCCATGCCCGCGTGCAACAAGACCTGAACGACGTTCAGGCATGGGCTGATAAGTGGCAGGTAACATTCGCGCCACAGAAGTGCCAGGCAATGACTATCTCCAACATGCGAGAGTCCAACCACCGCCCCTTGACATTCAACGGCATTACCATCGTCGAATCCCCAACTATCAACATCCTGGGGGTCGCCATTAACCAGAAACTTAACTGGACCAGCCACATAAATACTGTGGCAACAAGAGCAGGTCAGAGGCTAGGTATTCTGCGGCGAGTGTCTCACCTCCTGACTCCCCAAAGCCTTTCTACCATCTACAAGGCACAAGTCAGGAGTGTGATGGAATACTCTCCACTTGCCTGGATGAGTGCAACTGCAACAACACTCAAGAAGCTCAACACCATCCAGGACAAAGCAGACCGCTTGATTGGCACCCCATCCACTACCTTAAACATTCACTCCCTCCACCACCGGTGTACCGTGGCTGCAGTGTGTACCATCTACAAGATGCACTGCAGCAACTCGCCAAGGCTTCTTCGGCAGCTCCTCCCAAACCTGCGACCTTTTCCACCTAGAAGGACAAGGGCAGCAGGCGCATGGGAACACCACCACCTCCAAATTCCCCTCCAAGTCACTCACCATCCTGAGTTAGAAGTATATCGCCGATCCTTCATCGTTGCTGGGTCAACGTCCTGGAACTCCCTACCTAACAGCACTGTGGGAGTACCTTCACCACATGGACTGCAGCGGTTCAAGAAAGTGGCTCACCACCACCTTCTCAAGGGCAATTAGGGATGGGTAATAAATGCTAGCCTTGCCAGTGACGCCCACATCCCATAAACGAATAAAAAAAAGAGCAGGTCAGGCTGGGTATTCTGTGGCGAGTGACTCACCTCCTGACTCCCAAAGACTTTCCACCATCTACAAGGCACAAGTCAGGAGTGTGATGGAATACTCTCCACTTGCCTGGATGAGTGCAGCTCCAACAACACTCAAGAAGCTTGACACCATCCAGGACAAAGCAGCCCGCTTGATTGGCACCCCATCCACCACCTTAAACATTCACTCCCTCCACCACCGGCGTACCATGGCTGCAGTGTGTACCATCTACAAGATGCACTGCAGCAACTCGCCAAGGCTTCTTCGGCATCACCTCCCAAACCCGCGACCTCTTCCACCTAGAAGGACAAGGGCAGCAGGCGCATGGGAACACCATCACCTGCAAGTTCGCCTCCAAGTCACACACCATCCTGACTTGTAAATATAATCACCGTTCCTTCATCGTCGCTGGGTCAAAATCCTGGAAGTCCCTCCCTCACAGCACTGTGGGAGAACCTTCACCACACGGACTGCAGCGGTTCAAGAAGGCGGCTCACCACCACCTTCTCGAGGGCAACTAGGGATGGGCAATAAATGCCGGCCTTGCCAGCGACGCCCAGTTCCCAGGAACGAATAAAAAAAGCGGGAGGAGGGAAGGGGAGGGAGAGAGGGAGAGAGAAGATGAGAGAGGACAGAGGGAGAGAGAGGGAGATGATGAGAGCGGGGTAAGGAGGGAGAGAGAGAGAAGAAAAAATACACTACCCTGAATTACAGTCTGGCCAACAGCCCAAAACTGGGAAGCCCGTGAATGGACTCCACTTGGAGCAGAAACTATGCTGAGGCTGAAGAGGAGGCAGGTGGGAAAGGCCCTGTCACCCTCGCAGTGCTCCAGATCATGATTTGCTCTTAAAAGTTATTTATATTTTCAATAATAGGAAAATCTTAATGCTTTATAACGATGTGTTTCTGTTCACGTGAACTCTTTCAGGACCTCAACGACACCGATCTAAACAAAAAGGGAGGCACAACCTCTGCCTCTCCCTCTCCCTCTTCCTCGTTCTCCGCCTCGGCCCCCGCTGACCCGTCCTCCACCCCCCCTGTGTCTGGGGGTCACACGCTGGACACCCCTCAGACTGGAGGCACCAGCCCTGCTTCCCCCTCCTCCGCGGCTCCCGTAATAGTCAACGGCAAGGAATATTACCCACGGCAGGTGCTGATCAACAAAACACCGGATGAGCTGCCCGAAGGTGTGGACGCTGGGAAAAAGGAGGTGAGAACTAAACCGTACAATTTTAAAAGGGGGTGCAGGAAGAGAGTGAATCGGGGTTCTACGTAGCCAAACCTTTGAAGGTTGCAGGACAGTTGAGAAGGCTGTTTAAAAAAAAAAGCATACGGGATCTTTGGCTTTATTAATAGAGGCATAGAGTACAAAAGCAAGGAAGTTATGCTAAACCTTTATAAATCACTGGTTCGGCCCCAGCTGGAGTATTGAGTCCAATTCTGGGCACCGCACTTTAGGAAGGATGGCAGGGCCTTGGGAGAGGGTGCAGAGGAGATTTACTCGAATGGTACCAGGGATGAGGGGCTTCAGTTACGTGGAGAGACTTGGAGAAGCTGGGACTTTTCTCCTTGGAACAGTGAAGGTTAAGGGGAGATTTAATTGAGGCGTTCAAAGTCATGAGGGGTTTTGATGGAGTAAATAAGGAGAAACTGTTTCCAGTGTTAGAAGGGTGGGTAACCAGAGGACAACAGATGTAAGGTGATTGGCAAAAGAACCAGAGGGGGAGATGAGGAGAATTTTTTTTTGCGCAGCGAGTTGTTATGATCTGGAACGCGCTGCCTGAAAGGGCGGTGGAAGCAGATTCAACAATAACTTTCAAAAGGGAACTGGATAAATACTTGAAAGGGAATAATTTGCAGGAGGAGTGGGAATAATTGGCACGGGCACGGTGAGTGGAATGGCCTCCTTCTGTGCTATAAGATTCCATGAACCGAGCTTTAGGAAGTGTGGGGGTGGGGTGGATTGCGATGGATGTGGGAGGAAGGCATTTACTGACGCACTCCCTACCTTGGATGAATTGACTGTGCAAATTGATGTTAACGGATATGATGTGATTGGGATTACAGAGACGTGGCTCCAGAACAATCAAGGCTGGGAACTGAATATCCAGGTGTATTCAACATTCAGGAAGGATAGAATAAAAGGAAAAGGTGGTGGGGTAGCATTGCTGGTTAAAAAGGAGATTAATGCAATAGCTAGGAAGGACATTAGCTTGGAGGATGTGGAATCAATATGGGTTGAGCTGCAGAACACCAAAGGGCAGAAAACGTTAGTGGGGGTTGTGTACAGACCTCCAAACAGTAGTAGTGAGGTGGGGGAGGGTATGAAACAGGAAATCAGAGGTGCATGCAAAAAAGGCGCAGCAGTTATCATGGGTGACTTTAATATGCATATAGATTGGGCTACTCAAACTGGAAGCAATACGGTGGAGGAGGATTTCCTGGAGTGTTTAAGGGATGGTTTCCTAAACCAATATGTTGAGGAACCAACTAGAGGGGAGGCCATCCTGGACTGGGTGTTGTGTAATGAGGAAGGACTAATCAGCAATCTTGTGGTGCGAGGCCCCTTGGGGAAGAGTGATCATAGTTATGGTGGAGTTCTACATTAGGATGGAGAAGGAAACAGTTAATTCAGAGACCATGGTCCAGAACTTAAATAAGGGCAACTTTGAGGGTATGAGGCGTGAATTGGCGAGGTTAGATTGGCAAGCGATATTTAAGGGGTTATCAGTGGAAGGGCAATGGCGGACATTTAGAGATCGCATGGATGAACTACAGCAATTGTACATCCCTGTCTGGCGTAAAAATAAAAAAGGGAAGGTGGCTCAACCATGGCTAACAAGGGAAATCAGGGATAGTATTAAAACCAAGGAAGTGGCATACAAATTGGCCAGAAGTAGCAGCAAACCCGGGGACTGGGAGAACTTTAAAACTCAGCAGAGGAGGACGAAGGGTTTGATTAGGGCAGGGAAAATAAAATATGAAATGAAGCTTGCGGAGAACATTAAAACGGACTGCAAAAGCTTCTATAAATATGTAAAAAGAAAGAGGTTAGTAAAAACAAACGTAGGTCCCCTGCAGTCAGAAACAGGGGAAGTCATAATGGGGAACAAAGAAATGGCAGAGCAATTGAACAAGTACTTTGGTTCGGTGTTTACTGTGGAGGACACAAACAACCTTCCGGAAATAAAAGAGATCAAAGGATAGGAGCTGAGGGAAATCCTTATCAGTCGGGAAAAGGTGTTGGGGAAATTAATGGGACTGAAGGCTGATAAATCCCCAGGGCCTGATGGTCTGCATCCCAGAGTACTTAAGGAGGTGGCCTTGGAAATAGTGGATGCATTGACGATCATTTTCCAACATTCCTTAGACTCTGGATCAGTTCCGAAGGAGTGGAGGGTGGCTAATGTAACCCCTCTTTTTAAAAAAGGAGGGAGGGAGAAAGCAGGGAATTATAGACCGGTCAGCCTGACATCGGTGGTGGGTAAAATGATGGAATCAATTATTAAAGATGTCATAACAGACCATTTGGAAAGTGGCGACATGATAGGTCCAAGTCAGCATGGATTTGTGAAAGGGAAATCATGCTTGACAAATCTTCTGGAATTTTTTGAGGATGTTTCCAATAGGGTGGACGGGGGGGAACCAGTAGATGTGGTGTATTTGGACTTTCAGAAGGCCTTCGACAAGGTCCCACACAAGAGATTGGTGTGCAAAGTTAAAGCACATGGGATTGGGGGTAATGTGTTGACGTGGATTGAGAACTGGTTGGCACACAGGAAACAAAGAGTAGGAGTAAATGGGTACTTTTCAGAATGGCAGGCAGTGACCAGCGGGGTACCGCAGGGTTCGGTGCTGGGGCCCCAGCTGTTTACATTATATATTAATGATTTGGACGAAGGGATTAATTGTAATATCTCCAAATTTGCGGATGACACTAAATTGGGAGGCAGTGTGAACAATGAGGAGGATGCTAGGAGGCTACAGAGTGACTTGGACAGGTTGGGTGAATGGGCAAATTGAGGGAGTGCAACGAAGGTTCACTAGATTGATTCCTGGGATGGCCAGACTGACATATCAAGAAAGACTGGATCAACTGAACTTGTATCCTCTGGAGTTCAGAAGAATGAGGGGGGATCTTATAGAGACGTTTAAAATCCTGACTGGTTTAGACAAATTAGATGCGGGCAGAATGTTTCCAATGTTAGGGAAAACTAAAACCAGGGGTCACAGTCTAAGGATAAAGGGGAAGCCATTTAAGACTGAGATGAGGAGGAACTTCTTCACCCAGAGAGTGGTGAATCTGTGGAATTCTCTACCACAGAAGGTTGTTGAGGCCAGTTCGCTAAATATATTCAAAAGGGAGTTAGATATAATACTCACAACTAGGGGGATCAAGGGGTATGGCGAGAAAGCAGGAATGGGGTACTGAGGTAGCATGTTCAGCCATGAACGCATTAAATGGCGGTGCAGGCTCGAAGGACCGAATGGTCTACTCCTGCACCTATTTACTATGTTTCTATGTTTCTATGTTTCCTTCAAGGTGCACTGCCCGATTAGTTTCCTCCTACATTTTATGTTCTCGTTACTTATCTTGAATCAGCACGTTGTTCGATTCCTCCTGCAGGACTATCTGACGGACGAGGACTTTCAGGACATTTTCGGGATGACGCGCCAGGAGTTTGACAGAAGCCCAGCCTGGCGGCAAGTGATCTTGAAGAAACAGAACAACCTTTTCTGAAGGGTTTCCGGACTTTCTGTCTCTGCTGTTCACACCTTCAGTTCTGATCGCCGAGACTCTAGCCTCTTTGCGGAGGATGGGGGGGTTGGGGGGGGCGGGGGGGGGAAGCAATTAGAAAATAGAAGTCAGGATATATATTTTTTTTTCTTTTTTTTTAAATCTTAAGCTCTTTGGTTTGTGTAACGCCGCAGATTTTAAAAGGTCAATAGTAGAATAGTCTGTACATTTTTTTCGTAAGAGAACTTTCATCGCGAGCAGGTTCTGTTGGATTTCCCACAATGAAAAGCTTGCGACGAGAGATGTCCTCTTATCAAGAGATGCGTCTTGCCATTGCGAGTTCCTGGCATTCCTGCTCCACCTCAGGTGGAACGGGGTGGTGGGGGGGGGGAATCTGTTTGCCAAATGATCCCGCCGTTAGCGCTGCCGCTGGTTGTCTCATCCGCTGGTATCCGAGTACAGTCACCATGACAAGAGTGTTCCCCGGGGACATGCGTCTGCACTGCTCAGAGTTGGGCTGAGCCAAGCAGGGCCAAGTTCAGGTGGCGCTAGACTTGGCCTCAGCAGAGTGCCTCTAGTTTTTGAAGTGGGGGAGGGGAGGGGGGGGGTGGGCGTGGAAACTAAGGAAAGGGATCCCGCTCCCAGCCGTTGTCCGGTGATGCCCGGCGAAAGTGCACACGTGCGGAATGCGGGGGGACATTGTCGGGGCTCAATGGCGATGCACTCCACAGTCAAATAGACCGCTGGTACTTTGACGCTGAGGCCTCACCTGTGATTAAATGGCCAGCCCGCCGCGGGCGAGGCACCAGAAGAGCAGCTGTAACCGCGCCAACCAACCCGTGGAACTGTAACTCCAGCGACAGGTCAATGCTCTGGAGGGAAGGAAGAGAGCAAATTGGAGGGGGTCGGATACAGTGGCCAAAATAATCCAGTGCAAGAGATGTCAAGCTACGTGTGTCCTGCTTGCAAGCAGCCAAACTGGTTCCTCACGGGCCTTTATCCCAAAAAGTAATCAATAGCAGCTCACAAGCAGCAATGCTTGAGGTCATCAATTTCACCTTGTTTGCTAGTTTTTGTTTCTCTCCGCACTCTGAATAAGAACTTCTTCCTTTCGTACTTTTTGTTTTCTCCTTTTTACTTCTTAAATTGTAGCTCTTTGGAAGCTGATATATTGGGAAATGTAAAGTAGAACGGGCGAGCGCGCAGACTCAATGGGCCGAATGGCCTCCTTCTGTGCTGTACTATTCTATGATCACCTGCTCGTACAACAAGCAAAGGGGGCGTCTCTCAGACAAGGGTGGGGTTTATTTGGGTTGTTTCATTTTGACAAGTTTCCAGGATGGATTAGAGCGGGGGGGTGGCGGAGGGGGTGTTGGGGAGGGGCGGGGAGGGGCAGGGTCGAGGGGGCAGGATGCCGGCTTGCGTCTGTAACTGCAGGGCAGGGATTCCTTTCGTCACCCAGAAGGACAAGGGCAGCGGGTGCATGGGAACACCATCAGATCAGATAGGATACAGATCAGCCATGATCTCATTGAATAGCGGAACAGGCTCGAGTAGCTGAATGGCCTCCTCCTGTTCCTATCACCTCCAACTTCCCCTCCAAGTCACACACCATCCTGACTTGGAAATATATCGCCGTTCCTTCACCGTCGGTGGTTCAAAATCCTGGACCTCTCTACCTAACAGCCCTGTGGGAGTGCCTTCACCACGCGGACTGCAGCAGTTCAAGAAGGCGGCTCACCACCACCTTCTCAAGGGCAACTGGGATGGGCAGTAAATGCCGGCCTTGCCACCGACGCCCACATTCCTCATCTTTTTGAATACGTTTTATAATTTCCCTAGAAGTAGCCCCCAGATCAAATTCTTATGAGAACACTGTTACATGTATTAGGTAGAGGAAGTCCCACTTCCCTCACCCACCTATGTTAATTATTATTACGGGAGCTCAGAAGGACATGCAGCATCTATTAGGCTAGGTAGATTTCCAGTGTGAGTGCAGAGTGGTACTCATGAGAGGGAATAGATGAAATGAGGGTTGCGTGATGTTATGTGACATCATCTAACGTTATGTGATGTGATGTGACTTGACATTGTCTGATGTTATGTGACACGACATGTGACGTTATGTGACATTATGTGATGTTTTGAATTCCTCAAAGAAGGCGGTACTCTCAACCTTTGTCCATGATATAGCTTTAGCGAACATTTCAAACCTCTCCATGTCATGCTGGACAGAAGTAAGTAGGGTTTAAAGAATAGACTTTTCTTAGGGGGGGTGTAATTTTAACCTAACTGGCTCGGTGAGGCACTGACACGATCAGTTCCGCCAACCGTTTGAGACGCTCGCCTGATTTGACCTTCCAATTGGCAGGCGGCTGATCTGATCCGTCAGTTTCCCACTGGGTGAGTTGGGTTAAAATTAACCCCCCCTGGCGTCCAGTTTACCTTTCGGAGAACCCAGTAAACAGAACTGGACTACCTGGTCCAAGGCTAATCCCTCATCGGCCAGAATGTCTCCAGCGCCCAAAGCAATTTACTTCTTGATATATTTATAATATTAGAAACATGCATCATCCCAACAAGCTCCACCATTGGACAGATGGGGTTGCCAACTCCGATTGGGTGTATTCCTGGAAGTTTCGTCACATGACCTTCCTTCCCCCACACTCGTGCCCCCCACGCTCACACCTCCCACACTCACACCCCCCACGCTCACACCTCCCACACTCGTGCCCCCCACGCTCCCGCCATTGGTCCATCCTCCAGGTACCACAGTTTTCCCATGGCAAATTGGGAAGGAACAGACTCTTTGTTACCTAATTGGATTAATCTTGACTGTCAGCGAAACAGTCATCCCCCACCACCACCACCCCCGGCCCAATGTTCTTGTTAAGGTGCGCGCGTGTGTGGCTGCGCAGTGATCTGAAAGGTCCCGCGCAGGCTGCTCACCAGCTTTTACATTGGAAATACCGCACCTGCGCAGAAATTTAAAGGGACCGCGCATTAAAAGAAACATAGTGCAGCTCACAGGGAACATTGCTTGTCCCCACCGCTCCCCCCCCCAACATCTCCAGTATTTTTATAATTAAAGAAAGACATTCATTTATACAAAGACTTGCATTCTTATAGCGCCTTTCATGGCCCAGGATGTCCCGAAGCGCTGCACGGTCAATTGTAGCCGCTTGTAATGAAGAGAACCTCACAATTTTGTTTAAAACCCCTATGACTTTTCTCCTGGATGTTGCTCACAGCAGTGTCCGCGAGATTAAACTTCGATTCTTGGTGGTTCCAGGCCAAGCCTGGGGCGTTGGCAACCCCCAGTGACAAAACCACATCGCCCAGTAAGAACTGCCAAGTTATCGACGAGTCAGCTGAGGTCAAGGTTCTATCGCCGTACAAGACAGTCTTCGAGTGCCACATTTATCATTCGCTGAGCTCAGGAGTTGGCTGGGTTGATGTTGGGGTGCGGGGCAGAGGGGCAGGTGAGGGGAAGTGGTGTTGTATATTCCGGTTCTGTTGTCGCGATTGGACGGGGTTCCTCAGAGGGAGTTTTCCACAGCTTTTGCTTTGTAAAATAGGGGAGATTAATAATATCTTGCCTATTGATCGCTGGGACTCTCTGCTTTCTCCTCCTCTCCCTCTCGTCTGATCTGATGAGGTGATACTAGTACAGAACTAGTTTCATGTAATAATATTATTAAAACAATTAATGCTTGAAGTGTTTGTTGCATTGATTTTTTTTTTGTGTTACCCGAACGGGATTTCTCTTTATTCTTTCTATATCATAGAATGTAACAGCTCAGAAGGAGGCCATTCGGCCCATCATGCCCGTGCCGGCTCTTTGAAAGAGCTGTCCAATTAGTCCCACTCCCCCCCCACCCCCGGCCCTCAGCCTGGCTCCTGAGGTCATACTCCCACCTCTCTGAATCAGGTTATGGGTTTGAGCCCCACTCCAGCACTTGCACACATAATCTAGGCAGATACTTCAATGCTATACCATCAGAGGAGACGTCCTTGGGATAAGATGTTAAACTGAGGTGTGTCTTTCTGTTTTGATGGTTCGGGTGGATGTTAAAGATCCCACAGCATCATTTGAAGAAGAGCAGGAAATTCAGTGTCCCGGCCAACATTCTTCCCTCCAGCAACCAAAAACCGATTGGCCCTGAAATTTGCCTCTCCGGCTTGCCGCGGGGGTAAGGATCGCGCGCGCACTTACCTACCGCGCCTGCCGTTGTGTTTTGGGCCCACGGGAACTTCAGCTCCTGGGCCTGCTCCAAGAGCCGGCGCGCAGTGCTTGCGTGTCCCAGGGGCGCAGTTAGTGCGATGCGTCCCCTGGGATCACGTGGGCCATGGAGAGCCAATGGCAGCAGACCATCTTTCATTCATAGATTTGACAGGAAGACCTGTCAAATCTGTGAATTGAAATCGGCCCCAAAATAACAGCTAAACTTAAAATTAATTTTTAAAAAACCATCACATTTATAAAATAACTATAGTTAAATAAATTAACCACTTTAAACAAAAATTTAAATTTTTGAAAAAATTAAAATACTTTTTAAAAGTGATAAAAATAAACTTACCTTTCTTTAAAGTATCTAAAAAAAGATAAACCTGGTGAAAATGTTTTTAAATTATAATTAATTAACCACTTACCTTGTTGAAAACAGGTCCTGCGCCTCCATTTTATAAGCGAAGGTTCTTCAATACTTACCCTCCCGTAGAAACCTGAAAAAAAACCTAAGTTTGCTGCGTGCGCGCAGCCTCTACCGCGCACGCGGTTCACCAGACCGGAAGTTCCGGTTTCCCGTGCATGCGCAGTGCATGCAGGAAACCGGCACTTCGGGACGCCTTACGGGTGAGTACACAGCGCGTACTCACCCGGCAAGGGCCGAATTTTTGGCCCAGTATCATTGTTCAGTTCCATTCACAACTCCTCCGATAATGAAGCAGTCCATGCCCGCATGCAACAAGACCTGGACAACGTTCAGGCTTGGGCTGATAAGTGGCAGGTAACATTCGCGCCACACAAGTGGCAGGTAATGATTATCTTCAACAAGCGAGAGTCTAACCACCGCCCCTTGACATTCAACAGCATTACCATCGCCGAATCCCCCACCATCAACATCCTGGGGGTCACCATTGACCAGAAACTTAACGGGACCACCCACATAAATACTGTGGCATTAAGAGCAGGTCAGAGGCTGGGTATTCTGTGGTGAGTGTCTCACCTCCTGACTCCCCAAAGCCTTTCCACTATCTACAAGGCACAAGTAAGGAGTGTGATGGAATACTCTCCACTTGCCTGGATGAGTGCAGCTCCAACAACACTCAAGAAGCTCGACATCATCCAGGACAAAGCAGCCCGCTTGATCGGAACCCCATCGACCATCTTAAACATTCTTCCCTCCACCACCAGCGTACCGTGGCTGCAGTGTGTACCATCTACAAGATGCACTGCAGCAACTCGCAAAGGCTTCTTCGGCAGCACCTCCCAAGCCCGCGACCTCTTCCACCTAGAAGGACAAGGGCAGCAGGCGCATGGGAACATCACCACCTCCAAGTTCCCCTCCAAGTCACACACCATCTTGACTTGGAAATATATCGCCAATCCTTCATCGTCACTGGGTCAAAATCCTGGAACTCCCTCCCTATCAGTACTGTGGGAGTACCTTCACCACACGACTGCTGCGGTTCAAGAAGGCGGCTCACCACCACCTTCTCAAGGGCAACTAGGGATGGGCAATAAATGCTGGCATACCCTTTGAATCAATTTGCCTTCACAAATGGCGGTCAGCTGTGGCTCAGTGGGCAGCACTCTTACCCCTGACTCAGAAGGTTGTGGGTTCAAGTCCCACTTGAGATTTGGGCACAAAAATCTAGTCAGACACTCCCAGTGTAGTGCTGAGGGAGTGCTGCACTGTCAGAGGTGCTGACTTTCAGATGAGGCCCCGTCTGCCCTCTCAGGTGGATGTAAAAGATCCTGTGGAACTATTTCAAAGAAGAGCAGGGGAGTTCTTCCTGGCCAATTTCTATCCCTCAACTAACATCACTAAAACACCGATTATCTGGAGATGATCTCATTGCAGTTTGTGTGATTTTGCTGTGTGCAAATTGGCTGCCATGTTTCCTACATTACCACAGTGACTACACACCTGAGGTTGTGAAAGGTGCTATATTCGTAATGAAGAACTAAGTATAGACAGAGATGATCAGATATTCCATGCAACGCAAAAGCTCCTGTGAACAAGGAAGTGGTTTGTGCTATAATGGTTGTATGTGAAATCCTTTTCGATGGTCTTAATCCAGATCCCATTGGGAACTACATGGGCCCACAGAACAACACTGACCCTAAATGGGTAGAGGCCAAGGGATGGGTGGTGCTTTACTCTAGGAACATAGGAACAGGAGTAGGCCATTCAGCCCCACAAGCCTGTTCCACCATTCAGTTAGGTCATGGCTGGTATGTATCATATCTCCATCCACCCGCCTTGGTTCCATAACCCTTAATACCCTTGCCCAACAAAAATCTATCATTCTTAGTTTTGAAATTTTCAATTGACCCCCAGGCTTTTTGGGGAGAGAGTTCCAGATTTCCACCACCCTTTGTGTGAAGAAGTGCTTCCTAACATCACCCCTGAACGACCTAGCTCTAATTTTAAGGTTATGCCCCCTTGTTTTGAACTACCCACCCCCCCCGCAAACCCCTCCACACAAGAAGAAATAGTTTCTCTCTCTCTACCCGATCAAATCCTTTAATCATCTAAAACACCTCAATTAGATCACCTCTTAATCTTCTCTACTCGAGGGAATACAAGCCGAGTCTATGCAACCCGTCCTCATAATTTAACCCTTTCATCCCCGGTATCATTCTGGTGAATTTTCGCTGCACCCCCTCCGAGGTCAATCTATCCTTCCTGAGGTGCATTGCCCAGAACTGAATGCAGTTCTCCAGATAGGGTCTGACCAGAGCTTTATATATCTGTGGGGTGAACGTTCTCAGCCTCTGTCTGCAGTATGCGGGCGTGGATCGAGAAATCAGGCCAGACTGGGCCACCACTGATTTTATAAGGGGGCCACTTTGCTGCCAGAGTGTAGGCCCGAGGAACCCCCATTTTACACTAATCTCGGTTTCACAACTCACCATGATGGGGGTTTGACCTCTGGGTTACTGGCCAGGAGCATAACAACAACAACAACTACTTGTATTTATATAGCGCCTTTAATGCAGTGAAATGTTCCAAGGCGCTGCACAGGAGTATTTTAAGACAAAAAATTTGACACCGAGCCACATAAGGAGAAATTAGAGCAGGTGACCAAAAGCTTGGTCAAAGAGGTAGGTTTTAAGGAGCGTCTTAAAGGAGGAAAGAGAGGTAGAGAGGCGGAGAGGTTTAGGCAGGAAATTCCAGAGCTTAGGGCCCAGGCAACAGAAGGCACGGCCACCAATGGCGGAGCGATTATAATCAGGGATCCTCAAGAGGGCAGAATTAGAGGAGCGCAGATATCTCTGGGGGGGGGGGGGGGGGGGTGTTGTGGGACTGGAGGAGATTACAGAGATAGGAAGGGGCGAGGCCTTGGAGAGATTTGAGAACAAGGATGAGAATTTTAAAATCAAGGCGTTGCTTAACCGGGAGCCAGTGTAGGTCGGCGAGCACAGGGGTGGTGGGTGAACGGGACTTGGTGCGAGTTAGGACACGGGCAGCCATGTTTTTGGATGACCTCAAGTTTACGTCGGGTGGAATGTGGGAGGCCAGCCAGGAGTGCGTTGGAACAGTCAAGCCTAGAGGTAACAAAGGCATGGATGAGGGTTTCAGCAGCGGATGAGCTGAGGCAAGGGCGGAGACGGGCGATGTTACGGAGGTGGAAATAGGCGGTCTTAGTTATGCCGCGGTGATGTGTTCATAAGCTCATTTCAGGGTCAAATATGACACCAAGGTTGCAAGCAGTCTGGTTCAGACGGATGTTAGGAAGAGGGATGGAGTCGGTCGCTAGGGAACGGAGTTTGTGGCGGGGACCGAAAACAATGGCTTCGGTCTTCCCAATATTTAATTGGAGAAAATTTCTGCTGATCCAGAACTGGATATCGGACAAGCAGTCTGACAATTTAGAGACCGTGGAGGGGTCGAGAGAAGTGTTGGTGAGGTAGAGCTGGGTGTCTGAAATAAAAACAGAAAATGCTGGAAATACTCAGCAGGTCAGGCAGCATCTGTGAAGAGAGAAACAGAGTTAATGTTTCAGGTCGAAGACCTTTCATCAGAACTGGAAAAGAAAGCAGGAAATGGAACAAATTTTTTAGCAAGTGTAGTGGCTGGGAAATGGGGGAGGGGATGAAAGAACAAAAGGGAAGGTCAGTGATAGGATAGAAAGCAGGAGAGATTAAGAGACATTGGGAGACATTGGCCCAGAAATTGATCTTGCTCTGTTCCCGCGGGGGTAAGGAGCAGGCGCGATCTCTCACTCCGCGTTGGCTTTTTCAGATCCAGCTCGCATGAACTTGATGTTCTAGACATCAGCTGGGCAGTGCTTGCGTATCCCACCGGCGTAGTGAATTCGTGCGAGCTGTGGGATCACGTGACTCAGTTAGAGCCAATGGCAGCACACCATCTTCCATTCATAAGTTTCACATACGTGCTGTGAAAGCTATGAATCTTACACACCCCCAAAATAACAGCTAAACCTCAATTAAATTAAAAAAAAACCATCACATTAATAAAATAAGTATAGTTAAATAAATTAACCATTTTAAATAAAAAATTAAATTTTTGAAAAAATTAAAAATCTTTTAAAAAGTTATAAAAATAAACTTACCTGTCTTTAAAGTCTCTAAAAAAGATATACCTGTTAAAAAAAATTCAAAATAATACTTAATTCACTACTTACCTTGTTAAAAGTGGGTCTTACTCCTCCTTTTTTCATTTCTAAAATCTTCCGTCCTTACCTGCGCGTCCAAAGCACTAAGTGCACAGCGTGCGCGCAGCCTGTAGCGCGCACGCGGTGCACCGAGGAACCGCCCCCTTTTCCAAAAACCAAGTGCCGGTTTTCAGCGCATGCGCAGTGCATGCAGAAAACCGGCAATTGGTGACAGAATACGCGAGAGTACACAGTGCGTACTCTCGCGTCGCGGGACTAATTTTTGGGCCATTAAGAGATATTCAAGGCAAGAGGAGGTGGTAATGGGACAGGTTAAGAAACAAAGGATGGCTCTCGATGAAGTGTAAATTGCGCTGGCAGAATGGAAGACAGCTGCCAGGTGGGAGAGAAGAACAGAACAAAAGTGTGGATAAAAAATATATATATATGTTATGATCTGAAATTGTTGAACTCTATGTTGAGTCCAGAGGGCTGTAAAGTGCCTAATCGAAAGATGAGGTGCTGTTCCTCGAGCTTACGCTGAGCTTCCGTGGAACAATGCAAGAGGCCGAGGACAGTGAGGTCTGAATGGGAGTGGAGCAGTGAATTAAAGTGACAGGCCACCGGGAGCTCGGGGTCCCCCTTACGGACTGAACGGAGGTGTTCCGCAAAGCGGTCACCCAATCTGCGTTTGGACTCCCCAATGTAGAGGAGACCACATCATGAGCAGCGAATACAGTATACTAAATTGCAAGAAGTACAAGTAAATCGCTGTTTCACCTGGAAGGGGTGTTTGGGGCCCTGGACAGTGGGAAGAGGGGAGGTATAAGGGCATGTGTTGCATCTCCTGCGCTTGCACGGGAAGGTGCCGGGCGAAGGGGAAGGGGTGTTGGGGGCGATAGACTAGGGTGTCGCGGAGGGAGCGGTCCCTACGGAATGCTGAAAGGGGAGGTGAGGGGAAGATGTGTTTGGTGGTGGGATCACGCTGGAGGTGGCGGAAATGGCGGAGGATGATCCGTTGAATGTGGAGGCTGGTGGGGTGAAAGGTGAGGACAAGGGGAACTCTATCGTGGTTTCGGGAGGGAGGGGCAGGGGTGAGGGCGGAAGTGCGGGAGATAGAACGGACACGGTCAAGGGCCGTGTCAACCACGGTAGAGGGGAATCCTCGGTTGAGGACAAAGGAAGACATGTCGGAAGCACTGGTGTGGAAGGTGGCATCGTCGGAGCAGATGCGGCGGAGACGGAGAAACTGGGAGAATGGGAAATCTGAAATAAAAACAGAAAATGCTGGAAATACTCAGCAGGTCAGGCACAATTTACACTTAATCTAGAGCCATCCTTTGTTTCTTAACCTGCCCCATTACCATCCCCTTTTGCCTTGAATATCTCTTAATGTCTCCCAATGTCTCTTAATCTCTCCTGCCTTCCAGCCTATCACAGGCCTTCCCTTTTGTTCTTTCATCCCCTCCCCCCTTTCCCAGCCACTACACTTGCTTAAAAATCTGTTCCATTTCCTGCTTTTTCTTTCCAGTTCTGACGAAAGGTCATCAACCTGAAACGTTAACTCTGTTTCTCTCTTCACAGATGCTGCCTGACCTGCTGAGTATTTCCAGCATTTTCTGTTTTTATTTCAGATTTCCAGCATCTGCAGTATTTTCTTTTTGTATTAGAGTTGGGTGTCGTCAGTGTACATGTGGAAACTGATGCTGTGTTTTCGGATGATGTCGCCAAGGGGCAACATGTAGATGAGAAATAGGAGGGGGCCAAGGATAGATCCTTGGGGGACACCAGAGGTAACGATGCGGGAGTGAGAAGAGAAGCCGTTGCAGGTGATTCTCTGGCTACGATTAGATAGATAAGAATGGAACCAGGCGAGTGCAGTCCCACCCAGCTGGACGATGGTGGAGAGGCATTAGAGAAGGATAGAGTGGTCAACCGTGTCAAAAGCTAGAGACAAGCCAAGAAGGAGGAGGATGTCATTTGTGACTTTGATGAGAGCTGTTTTGGTACTGTGGCAGGGGCGGAAACCAGATTGGAGGGATTCAAACATGGAGTTGTGGGAAAGATGGGCACGGATTTGGGAGGCGACAACACGTTCAAGGTCTTTGGAGAGGGAAGGGAGATTAGAGATGGGGCGGTAGTTTGCAAGGTCAAGGGTTGGTTTTTTGAGGAGAGGGGTGATGACGGCAGATTTGAGAGAAAGGGGGACAGAGAGAACGTTAACAATGTCAGCTAACATGGGAGCCAGAAAAGGAAGTTGCGTGGTCAGCAGTTTGGTGGGAATAGGGTGGAGGGAGCAGGAAGTGGCCGTGTGGGCTACAAGCTGAATCTCTCCAGCTCAGTGAGGCTCCGGCCCACGGCACGCTCCAGGCCTGTATACAAAGACACTGCTCTGGGAAACAGGCCCTGGCCTGGCTGGGAGTTTCTCTTAAAGGTCGGTGGTTGATGGACTTGCATTTTTGATTTTTTTTAAATCATTCTCGGGATGTGGGCAAGGCCGGTATTTATTGTTCATCCCTAGTTACCCTGAGAAGGTGGTGATGGGCCTTCTTCTCGAACCTCTAGTAAAAACTGAGTGGCTTGCTAGGTCACTCAAGAGTCATGGAATGATACAGCACAGAAGGAGGCCATTCGGCCCATCGTGCCTGTGCCCGCTCTTCGAATGAGCCGTCCAATTAGTCCCGCTCCCCCTGCTCTTTCCCCAAAGTTCTGTAAATGCTTTCCCTTCAAGTGTTTATCCACATTGGTGTGGGATTGGAGTCACATATCGGCCAGACCAGGTAAGGACGGCAGGTTGCCTTCCCGAATGGTACATTAGTGAACCAGTTGGGTTTTTATAACAATCCGACAGCTTCATGGTCACTTTTAATGGTACCAGATTTCTATTTCCAGATTTTTAAATTTAAACTGCATTCAAATTCTCAACCTGGCCGTGGTGGGATTTGAACTCGCATTCTCTGGATTATTATTCCAGGCCTACAGGTTTACTAGTCCCATAACATACCTATTACACAGACTGTACCCCCTACAGTGGGGTTGACCTACACTGGCTCCCGGTTAAGCGATGCCTCGAATTTAAAATTCTCATCCTTGTTTTCAAATTCCTCCTCGGCCTCGCCCCTTCCTACCTCTGTAACCTCCTCCAGCCCCACAACCCTCCGAGATCTCTGCGCTCCTCCAATTCTGGCCTCTTCTGCATCCCTGATTTTAATCGCTCCATCATTGGTGGCCGTGCCTTCTGTTGCCTCGGCCCTCAGCTCTGGAATCCCCTCCCTAAACCTCTCCGCCTCTCTTCCCTCCTTTAAGACGCTCCTTAAAACCTACCTCTTTGACCAAGCTTTTGGTCACCTGCCCTAATATCTCCTTATGTGGCTCGGTGTCAAATTTTGTTTGATAATCGCTCCTGTGAAGCGCCTTGGGACGTTTTACTACGTTAAAGGCGCTATATAAATACAAGTTGTTGTTGTTGTTAAAGGCACTATAAGTTGTCGCTGGTAAGTCATCATTTCTGTTATGCTGCCTTGTCCAGTTAGCCTCCAGTTTCTTGCTAGCTTTCTCCCAGAGTCCAATCCCCTATAATTTCAGCCGTTCCTGTCACTAGACGAGAGACTAGGGAAGAACATAAGAAATAGGAGCAGGAATAGGCCACTTGGCCCCTCGAGCTGGAAGCTGGGATTGTTCTCCTTAGAGCAGAGAAGGTTAAGGGGAGTTGAAGGATTTTGATAGAGTAAATAAGGAGAAACTGTTTCCACTGGCCGGATGGTCGGTAACCAGAGGACACAGATTGAAGGTAACTGGCAAAAGAACCAGAGGCGGAGATGAAAGCTTTTTTTAAAACTCAGTGCGTTGTTGTGATGTGGAACGCACTCCTCTGTGTCCTGGCCAATATTTATCCCTCAACCAACATCACGTAAACAGATTATAAGAACAGAAGAAATAGGAGTAGGTCATTCGGCCCCTCGAGCCTGCTCCGCTATTCAATAAGATCATGGCTGATCTTCTACCTCATCTCCACTTTCCTGCACTATCCCCATATCCCTTGATTCCCTTAATATTCAAAAATCTATCGATCTCTGTCTGGAATGTACTCAACGACTGAGCCTCCACAGCCCTCTGGGGTAGAGAATTCCAAAGATTCACAACCCTCTGAGTGAAGAAATTTCTCCTCATCTCAGTCCTAAATGGCCGACCCCTTATTCTGAGACTATTACCCCTGGCTCTAGCCTCCCCAACCAGGGGAAACATCCTCCCTGCATCTACCCTGTCAAGCCCTGTAAGAATTTTGTATGTTTCAATGAGATCACCTCTCATTCTTCTAAACTCTAGAGAATATAGGCCTAGTCTCCTCAATCTCTCCTCATAGGACAATCCCCCCACCCCAGGAATCAGTCTGGTGAACCTTTGTTGCACTCCCTCTATGGCAAGTATATCCTTCCTTAGGGAAGGAGACCAAGGGCTAAAAATTGAGTAGCGCCCCCTTTGGGGCGCTACCTTCGCCGAGGCGCTAATTTTAGCGCCCCGACAAAGTTAGCGCCGGCTGGCCGATTTTCCCAGGTAGCGCCCCGAGAGGGAGGAGGGGTGCTACTGGAAGCGCCCCGCGTCCCTCTTGGGGCGCTGCGAGCCAATATTGCGCCGCGGTACTGCAGGCCTTCCTCCCCTTATTAAAGGGGAGGGGCTTGGCGCAGCGCATCCCGGTGCCCTGCTGGGCCACCAGGGATCGGGAGTGCCAGCAAACGTGTGTACAGGTCATTATCTCCTTGTTTTTTTGGGGGAGCTTGCTGTGCGCAAATTGGCTGCTGTGTTTCCTACATAGTGACTACTACACTTCAAAAAGGTACTGTAAATTGGGATCTCCCGAGGTCGTGAACGACGCTATAGAAATTCCAGTTCTTTTTTTATAAATGGAAATAACTTTGAGAACTTTTTGGACCTAGGATATATTAAATAGACCCAAGCCGAATAAAGCAGCCAGGGTCAGGGGTGAGTCAGCGGGGAGGCCAGAACTCACATCTCAGCCCAAGGCAAGACCCTGCAGGATTCTGTCAAGGTGGAGAATCCCGGCTACACTGTGGAGACTGATATGTGAAGAATGTCCACTAGAGGGCAGACAGCACCAGTGGAACTAAACTCCAGCAAGGAGGCAGCACCTTCAGCACAGGAAGGCAGGGAGGGCACTGCATGGACAGTTTTCACCCTTATTTTTATAAAGCTTCAGTAGTTCAGTCGTATGCTTTTCATGACATGTTGCTAGGATATGCAAAATAGCCTCGACCCAAATAAATCAGCTGTGGCTCAGTGGGTCGCACAGTCGCCTCTGAGTCATGAAGGTTGTGGGTTCAAGTCTGGCTCCAGAGTCTCGAGCACAACAATCTAGGCTGACGCTCCAGTGCAGTGCTGCGGGAGTGCTGCACTGTCGGAGGAGGAGGTGCTGTCTTTCGGACGAGGGCCCCCCCCCCGGCCTGCTCTCTCGGGTGGACGTAAAAGATCCTGTGGCTCCGCTGCTCCCTCCAAGGTGCGTGGCCGCGCACTCGTCCCAGAGCTCGCGCGCACTCCAAATTAAACGCCGCGCAGAGAACTGGACAGCTGGAGCAGGGGAGGGGCCCCAATACACAATGGCCCGGAATCCAGACAGAGTCGTTGGCGAGTCTTGCGATCTCAGAGAGCTGATCCCAATTGGAAAGTAACAAAATAGTTGGGGCAGCGGCCACATGATGAGGGAGGGAGTGGGCGAGGGGTTGGTGATGCTAAACCTGTATCAAACCTTGGTGAGACCACACTTGGAGTACTGCGTACAGTTCAGGTCACCATATTATAAAAAGGATATAGAGGCACTGGAGAGGGTGCAGAGAAGATTTACAAGGATGATACCAGAAATGCGAGCGTATACCTATCAGGAAAGGATGAACAGGCTGGGTCTCTTTTCTTTTGAAAAAAGAAGGCTGAGGGGTGACTTAATAGAGGTCTCTAAAATTATGAAAGGTTTTGATAGAGTGGATACAGAGAGAATGTTTCCACTTGTGGGGAAGAGCAAAACTAGAGGCCTCAATATAAGATAGTCACCAAGAAATCCAATAGGGAATTCAGAAGAAACTTCTTTACCCAGAGAGTGGTGAGAATGTGGAACTCGCTACCACAGGGAGTGGTTGAAGCGAATAGTATAGATGCAGTTAAGGGGCGGTTAGACAAGCATCTGAGGGAGAAGGGAATAGAGGGTTATGGTGGTAGATTTAGATGAGGAAAGACGGGAGGAGGCTCGAGTGGAGCATAAACGCGGGCATGGACTGGTTGGGCCGAATGGCCTGTTTCTGTGCTGTATATCCTGCGTAATCCTATATGAGGGCAGCGTCTCCCTCCTCCTCCTTTGGTGCCACAGTTCCAGGGGTCTGAGAATTTTTTTTTTTAATTCGGAAAGTTGTTTAAAGCCGGAAAAAAATTACGGGAAAATTATGTTCATTTTACCGTAAACAAACTTGCAGAATGGATATGTAAATGACAAATGAATTTCAATATAGGGAAGTGTGAGGTGGTGCATTTTGGTAGGAGGAATAAGGAGGCGACCGACTCCTTGGAAAATAAGAGTCTAAATGGGGTAGAGGTGCAAAGGGATCTAGGGGTAAAGATTCACAAATCATTAAAAGTAGCAATGCAGGCTTAAAAAGCTGTAAAAGTGCAAATAAAGCACTGGGGCTCATTTCTAGAGGAATAGAATTCAAAAGCAGAGAAGTTATGTCAAACTTGTACAGAACCTTCTCTGATCGTCTCATGATTTGAGACGGTAGACTGACAATATGGCATTACTGTATATATATTTTTATTTATTAGTTTATGGGATGTGGGCGTCGCTGGCAAGGCCAGCATTTATTGCCCATCCCTAATTGCCCTCGAGAAGGTGGTGGTGAGCCGCCTTCTTGAACCACTGCAGTCCGTGTGGTGAAGGTGCTTCCACAGTGCTGTTAGGGAGGGAGTTCCAGGATTTTGACCCAGCGACGATGAAGGAACGGCCATATACTTCCAGGTCAGGACGGTATGTGAGTTGGAGGGGAACTTGGAGGTGGCGGTGTTCCTATGCTTTTAAGTGGTTGCTGTTGCTGTCGTCGTTGATGTAAAAGTTGCTGTGATAAAATTTGCCCACAGATGAAAATATCGCACTCAAAGGAATTTGTGGCCCGCTCAGTATATAAAAAAAATTAGAGGGAAGATTGTGTGGCACTATTTTGAAGAGTGGGAGAATTCTCCCAGAGTCCCTCCTGCCCACCATATATCCCTCCACCAAAATCAGATGACATAGAAAAACATAGAAGATAGGAGCAGGAGTAGACCATTCGGCCCCTCGAGCCTGCTCCGCCATTCAATGCGATCATGGCTGATCATCCAAACTCAGTACCCTGTCCCTGCCTTCTCTCCATATCCCTTGATCCCCTTAGCCTTAAGAAATATATCTAACTCCTTCTTGAATATATTTAATGAATTGGCCTCAACTGCCTTCTGTGGTAGAGAATTCCACAGGTTCACCACTCTCTGGGTGAAGAAATTCCTCCTCATCTCAGTCCTAAATGGCTTACCCCTTATCCTTAGACTGTGACTTCTGGTTCTGGACTCCCTCGCCATCGGGAACAGCCTTCCTGCATCTAGTCTGTCTAGTCCTGTAAGAATTTTATAAGTTTCAATGAGATCCCCTCTCATTCTTCTAAACTCTAGCGAATATAAGCCTAATCGACCCAATCTCTCTTCATACGTCATTCCTGCCTTCCCAGGTATCAGTCTGGTGAATCTTTGCTGCACTCCCTCCATGGCAAGAACATCCTTCCTCAGATAAGGTGACCAAAACTGCACACAATACTCAAAGTGTGGTCTCACCAAGGCCCTGTACAACTGCAGCAAGACATCCTTGCTCCTGTACTCGAATCCTCTCGCTATGAAGGCCAACATATCATTTGCCTTCTTAACCGCCTGCTGCACCTGCATGCTTACCTACCTTCAGCGACTGGTGCACAAGGACACCCAGGTCTCGTTGCACTTCCCCTTTTCCCAATCTATTGCCATTCAGATAATAATCTGCCTTCCTGTTTTTGCCACCAAAGTGGATAACCTCGCATTTATCCACATTATACTGCATCTGCCCAATCACCCAACCTGTCCAAATCATACTGGAGTTTCTCTGCATCCTCCTCACAGCACACACGCCCACCCAGCTTTGTGTCGTCTGCAAACTTGGGAGATATTACATCTAGTTCCCTCGTCTAGATCATTTATATTGTGAATAACTGGGGTCCTAGCACCGATCCCTGCGGTACCCCACTAGTCACTGCCTGCCACTCGGAAAAAGACCCGTTTATTCCAACTCTTTGCTTCCTGTCTGCCAACCAGTTTTCTATCCAAGTCAGTACCTTACCCCCAATCTCATGTGCTTTAACTTTGCACGCTAATCTCTTATGCGGGACCTTATCGAAAGCCTTCTGAAAGTCCAAATACACCACATCCACTGGTTCTCCCTTATCTATTCTACCAGTTACATCCTCAAAAAATTCCAGTAGATTAGTCAAGCATGATTTACCTTTTGTCTTTGTCCGATCCTGTCACTGTTTTCCAAGTGCTCAGCGATTACATCTTTTATAATGGACTCTAGCACTTTCCCCACTACCGATATCAGGCTTACCTATAATTCCCCGTTTTCTCTCTACCACCTTTTTTAAATAGCGGGGTCACTTATCTCATTGCTGTCTGTGGGAGCTTGCCTCGTGCAAATTGGTTGCCACGATTCCTACATTACAACAGTGACTGCACTTCAAAAGTGCTTTGTTGGCCATGAGCGCTTTGGGATGTCCTGAGGATGTAAAAGGCACTATATAAATGCAAGTCTTGCTTTCTATTTCATCTGGTCCTTCATGTACGTCTGTCGTGTATCTGACGAGGCATCTGTGAGATTGCTGGAAGCCCAAGTTTCGTCCAGTGCTCGGTACCTCCCGGGCTTGGGCTACAGAGAGGCAGACAGGTATCAGATCAGCCATGGGTTTACCAGCAGCGTCATCTCCACCACCACGGTCACCCCAGGCACACGCTGCAGGTTTGAGAATGCACCGTCGGAGGTGCCGTCTTTCGGATGAGGCGTTAAACCGAGGCCCCGACTGCCCCCTCAGGTGGATAGAAAAGATCCCATGGCCCTAGAAAGAGCAGGGGAGTTCTCCCCGGTGCCCTGGCCAATATTTATCCCTCCACCAACATCACTAACATCAGATTACCTGGTCATTATCACATTGCTGTACCTACATTTCCTACAACCATGACAATATTTCAAAAATGATCATTAGCCGTGAAGCGCTTTGGGGCATCCTGAGGTCGTGAAAGGCGCTATATAAATGCAAGTTCTCTCTTTTCTTTTATTAAAAAGATAGGACAAGTGACGGGTAAAAGGAGTTCTTTTATTATACTTGAAGTTACAGACAGTGTATCACAAGAGAACGTCCCCAACCAATCAGGTGACACTTGGTGACAACCCCTTTCTCTCCCGCTCTCTCTTCCCTGCTCTCTCTCTCCCTACTGTGTCCCTGGATTAGTATTGAAGTGGAATATGCGGGGAAAGTTTTTAAAAAGTTTTTTTTTAAAAAAAGGGCAGAAAGTGTATTTGACAAATCAAGCAGCACCGGCAGCAGCATCGAAACCTCCCTCAGTCCTCTGGAAAAAGACCATGTGTCATGCAATCAAACGGTCTCCCTCCCTCCCTCCCCCTCTCTCTCCCCCCTTCCTCCCTCACTCCCTCTCTGTTCAGGGGCTGACCGCTCCAGTCCGGGCGGCACCTGGTCAGGAAGCCCGGGTCTAGGTGGAAGAGGCAGAGGCGTCGAAGTTTTACTCGATCATGATGTGGACAAAGAGCGAAGCGGAGGGCAGGCGGTCTCCATTCTCCGACAGTAGGTGAATGTGTCGATAGCCTGTGGACAGCGAGCAAAGAGAAAGTGGCCGTCACTAACCCAAAAAAACAACCACATTAACTGCCTTCTCCAACTGACCCTCGCTTCTTCATTCCTGGAAGATTCTTGGATGTGAACAAAGCCTCTCATCCCATCCTTCCCATCACCCTCCTCCAAGCCCCTTCCCCCCCTTCCCATCATCCCCCAATCCCCGTCCCCACCCACTCCCCTCCCTCATAACCTCCCACCCCTCCCCCTTCCCATCATCCCCCAATTCCCGTCCCCACCCACTCCCCTCCCTCATAACCTCCCACCCCTCCCCTTCACCCCCTTCCCATCGTCCCCATAACCCCCCAACCCTCCCATCCCCCATAAGACCCCACCCCTCCCCTTCACCCGCCTCCAATTCCCTTCTCCTCCCCATTTGCCCGCCCTCCCCTGCACACCCCCCTCCCTTCACACTCCCCCTCCCCTGCAGCATCCCTCCAATCCTTCACCCGCCCTCGCCTAGACCACCTCCCCCTCACACCCTTCTCCCCCACCTCCCCAGCGCGCTGACCCGTGCTGGGCAAAGCTTTTATGGGTATTCGGCTGCCTTTGCCCGAGTGGCCCCGTTCTTCATGACCGCGATTGCCGACAGGCTGCTCAGAAGCATCACAGCCGAACCCTGATCCTGACCCTGGCCCAGCGATCACAGGCACACCCGTCACCCCAGAATACCAGCTCTCCTCTCTCCAGCCCAGCGATCGCAGGCGCACCCGTCACCCCAGAATACCAGCTCTCCTCTCTCCAGCCCAGCGATCGCAGGCGCACCCGTCACCCCAGAATACCAGCTCTCCTCTCTCCAGCCCAGGACACTCTTCACCCCAGAATACCAGCTCTCCTCTCTCCAGCCCAGGACACTCTTCACCCCAGAATACCAGCTCTCCTCTCTCCAGCCCAGGACACTCTTCACCCCAGAATACCAGCTCTCCTCTCTCCAGCCCAGGACACTCTTCACCCCAGAATACCAGCTCTCCTCTCTCCAGCCCAGCGATCGCAGGTGCACCCGTCACCCCAGAATACCAGCTCTCCTCTCTCCAGCCCGGGTGTGGGGAGGACAGGCACTGAACCCAAATGCAGCGCTGCTACCAACAAACGTGGCGGAGATCAGGTTAACCCAGTCCAGACCTGGGAACCTCCCTGTCCAGCCTGGCTCAGCTCTCCGCTGGGTAGGACAACTCTCCAATGAACGAGCAGCATCATTTTAAGGTAACTGGCAAAAGAACCAGGAGGGGAGACGTATAGAATTTTTTTTTTTTTTTAACGCAGTGAGTTGTTACGAATGTCAGTTGGTAGCACTCTCGCTTCGGAGATTGGAAAGCACGGGCTGAAAGGGCAGCGGAAGCAGATTCAATAGTAACTTTCAAAAGGGAATTGGATAAATACTCGAAGGGGAAAAATCAGCAGGGGCACTGGGGGAAAGAGCGGGGGAGCGGGACGAATTGGACGGCTCTTCCAAAGAGCCGGCGCAGGCGCGAAGGGCCGAATGGCCTCCTTCTGTGCTACAAGATTCTATGAAACTGAAAATAATTTGTGGGGCGGGAGGAAAGCTTCAGATTCGAAATGACTCCTGTATCAGAATGTGACTTTACTCGGCCCCAGTGTCTGGTTTTAATTTCAGGTCGGCTGAGGAGGCGGGTGGGGTGGTGGTGGAACAAGTGTGTCCCGGTTTTGGCCGGGAGGGCAGCTGAAACCTATAGTGCTGGTGAGAGAACGTCTAACCGGCCTCTCGCTCCCTGAACCGCTGGGAGCCCACGTCCCGACAGACTGCGGCGCTGCGCGGTCTGGCTTCGCAGGAGATAGGGACGTGCCTCATTGGGTATTATTATTATTTTCTTTTAAAAAGAGTGCCCACTACAAGTAGCAATACGGTACCTAGTTTCAGGCTGCTGAACGGCAGCGTGAACTGTCCGATGAAATCATTCTTGGAGGACAAGTCGTAGTCCTGGACCACAAATCGAACGAGAGTCAGTTCGGGGACAGACACGTTGAACTGGAAGTTTGCATTCCACATGGGGTTGAACCCTGCAATGATACAAAGAAAAAAAATAAATAATCGTGAAACGGTTTAGCCCACGCCCATGTAGCGGTGGTGTTATTGAGAGAAGCAAGGGTCCAAATCCCACCACCAGCAATTTGAGAATTAGAATTCAGTCTGAAATTAGATAAATCTGTAAACACAAAAAAAACGGTCGTCAGTAACAGTGAGCGTGAAAGCTGTCAGATTATCTTTAAAAGCACAACTGGTTCACTAATGCCCCTTTAGGGAAGGAAACCTGCCGTCTTTACCCGGTGTGGGCCATTAGGTGACTCCAGTCGCACATCAACCTGGCCTCGTGATCCACTCAGTTGTATAGGGCAACGAGGGATGGGCAATATATACCGGCCTTGCCAGCGAGCCGACATCCCGAGAATTCATTAAGTATCCAGAAGCACTAAATACTCAATGGGTAACCCTTTAGGGCCATGCTATGAATACACGCGCACACGCACCTCACCGTACAGTGCTGTATATAAAAGGTGTGTCCAGCCCCGTACAGTGCTGTATATAAAGGGTGTGTCCAGCCCCGTACAGTGCTGTATATAAAGGGTGTGTCTAGCCCCGTACAGTGCTGTATATAAAGGGTGTGTCTAGCCCCGTACAGTGCTGTATATAAAGGGTGTGTCCAGCCCTGTACAGTGCTGTATATAAAGGGTGTGTCCAGCCCCGTACAGTGCTGTATATAAAGGGTGTGTCCAGCCCCGTACAGTGCTGTATATAAAGGCTGTGTCCAGCCCCGTACAGTGCTGTATCTAAAGGGTGTGTCCAGCCCCGTACAGTGCTGTATATAAAGGGTGTGTCGTGCCCCGTACAGTGCTGTATATAAAGGGTGTGTCTAACCCCGTACAGTGCTGTATATAAAGGGTGTGTCCAGCCCCGTACAGTGCTGTATATAAAGGGTGTGTCGTGCCCCGTACAGTGCTGTATATAAAGGGTGTGTCCAGCCCCGTACAGTGCTGTATATAAAGGGTGTGTCCAGCCCCGTACAGTGCTGTATATAAAGGGTGTGTCGTGCCCCGTACAGTGCTGTATATAAAGGGTGTGTCTAGCCCCATACAGTGCTGTATATAAAGGGTGTCCAGCCCCGTACAGTGCTGTATATAAAGGGTGTGTCTAGCCCCGTACAGTGCTGTATATAAAGGGTGTGTCCAGCCCTGTATATAAAGGGTGTGTCCAGCCCCGTACAGTGCTGTATATAAAGGGTGTGTCCAGCCCCGTAGAGTGCTGTATATAAAGGCTGTGTCCAGCCCCGTACAGTGCTGTATCTAAAGGGTGTGTCCAGCCCCGTACAGTGCTGTATATAAAGGGTGTGTCGTGCCCCGTACAGTGCTGTATACAAAGGGTGTGTCTAACCCCGTACAGTGCTGTATATAAAGGGTGTGTCCAGCCCCGTACAGTGCTGTATATAAAGGGTGTGTCGTGCCCCGTACAGTGCTGTATATAAAGGGTGTGTCCAGCCCCGTACAGTGCTGTATATAAAGGGTGTGTCCAGCCCCGTACAGTGCTGTATATAAAGGGTGTGTCGTGCCCCGTACAGTGCTGTATATAAAGGGTGTGTCTAGCCCCATACAGTGCTGTATATAAAGGGTGTCCAGCCCCGTACAGTGCTGTATATAAAGGGTGTGTCTAGCCCCGTACAGTGCTGTATATAAAGGGTGTGTCCAGCCCCGTACAGTGCTGTATATAAAGGGTGTCCAGCCCCGTACAGTGCTGTATATAAAGGGTGTGTCCAGCCCCGTACAGTGCTGTATATAAAGGGTGTGTCTAGCCCCGTACAGTGCTGTATATAAAGGCTGTGTCCAGCCCCGTACAGTGCTGTATATAAAGGGTGTCCAGCCCCGTACAGTGCTGTATATAAAGGGTGTGTCGTGCCCCGTACAGTGCTGTATATAAAGGCTGTGTCCAGCCCCGTACAGTGCTGTATATAAAGGGTGTGTTTAGCCCCATACAGTGCTGTATATAAAAGGTGTGTTTAGCCCCGTACAGTGCTGTATATAAAGGGTGTGTCTAACCCCGTACAGTGCTGTATATAAAGGGTGTGTCCAGCCCCGTACAGTGCTGCATATAAAGGGTGTGTCGTGCCCCGTACAGTGCTGTATATAAAGGGTGTGTCTAGCCCCGTACAGTGCTGTATATAAAGGGTGTGTCGTGCCCCGTACAGTGCTGTATATAAAGGGTGTGTCGTGCCCCGTACAGTGCTGTATATAAAGGGTGTGTCCAGCCCCGTACAGTGCTGTATATAAAGGGTGTGTTTAGCCCCGTACAGTGCTGTATATAAAGGGTGTGTTTAGCCCCGTACAGTGCTGTATATAAAGGGTGTGTTTCGCCCCGTACAGTGCTGTATATAAAGGGTGTGTCCAGCCCCATACAGTGCTGTATATAAAGGGTGTCCAGCCCCGTACAGTGCTGTATATAAAGAGTGAGTCCAGCCCCGTACAGTGCTGTATATAAAGGGTGTGTCCAGCCCCATACAGTGCTGTATATAAAGAGTGAGTCCAGCCCCGTACAGTGCTGTATATAAAGGGCGTCCAGCCCCGTACAGTGCTGTATATAAAGGGTGTGTCCAGCCCCGTACAGTGCTGTATATAAAGAGTGTGTCCATCCCCGTACAGTGCTGTATATAAAGGGTGTGTCCAGCCCCGTACAGTGCTGTATATAAAGGGTGTGTCCAGCCCCGTACAGTGCTGTATATAAAGAGTGTGTCCAGCCCCGTACAGTGCTGTATATAAAGGCTGTGTCCAGCCCCGTACAGTGCTGTATATAAAGAGTGTGTCCAGCCCCGTACAGTGCTGTATATAAAGGGTGTGTCTAGCCCCATACAGTGCTGTATATAAAGGGTGTGTCCAGCCCCGTACAGTGCTGTATATAAAGGGTGTGTCGTGCCCCGTACAGTGCTGTATATAAAGGGTGTGTCCAGCCCCGTACAGTGCTGTATATAAAGGGTGTGTCCAGCCCCGTACAGTGCTGTATATAAAAGGGTATGTCCAGCCCCGTACAGTGCTGTATATAAAGGGTGTGTCCAGCCCCGTTCAGTGCTGTATATAAAAGGGTGTCCAGCCCCGTACAGTGCTGTATATAAAGGGTGTGTCGTGCCCCGTACAGTGCTGTATATAAAGGGTGTGTCCAGCCCCGTACAGTGCTGTGTATAAAGGGTGTGTTTAGCCCCGTACAGTGCTGTATATAAAGGGTGTGTTTAGCCCCGTACAGTGCTGTATATAAAGGGTGTGTTTAGCCCCGTACAGTGCTGTATATAAAGGGTGTGTCCAGCCCCGTACAGTGCTGTATATAAAGGGTGTGTCCAGCCCCATACAGTGCTGTATATAAAGGGTGTCCAGCCCCGTACAGTGCTGTATATAAAGAGTGAGTCCAGCCCCGTACAGTGCTGTATATAAAGGGTGTGTCCAGCCCCATACAGTGCTGTATATAAAGAGTGAGTCCAGCCCCGTACAGTGCTGTATATAAAGGGCGTCCAGCCCCGTACAGTGCTGTATATAAAGGGTGTGTCCAGCCCGGTACAGTGCTGTATATAAAGAGTGTGTCCATCCCCGTACAGTGCTGTATATAAAGGGTGTGTCCAGCCCCGTACAGTGCTGTATATAAAGGGTGTGTCCAGCCCCGTACAGTGCTGTATATAAAGGCTGTGTCCAGCCCCGTACAGTGCTGTATATAAAGGGTGTGTCTAGCCCCATACAGTGCTGTATATAAAGGGTGTCCAGCCCCGTACAGTGCTGTATATAAAGGGTGTGTCTAGCCCCGTACAGTGCTGTATATAAAGAGTGTGTCCAGCCCCGTACAGTGCTGTATATAAAGGCTGTGTCCAGCCCCGTACAGTGCTGTATATAAAGGGTGTGTCCAGCCCCGTACAGTGCTGTATATAAAGGCTGTGTCCAGCCCCGTACAGTGCTGTATATAAAGGGTGTCCAGCCCCGTACAGTGCTGTATATAAAGGGTGTGTCGTGCCCCATACAGTGCTGTATATAAAGGGTGTGTCTAACCCCGTACAGTGCTGTATATAAAGGGTGTGTCTAGCCCCGTACAGTGCTGTATATAAAGGGTGTGTCTAGCCCCGTACAGTGCTGTATATAAAGAGTGTGTCCAGCCCAGTACAGTGCTGTATATAAAGGCTGTGTCCAGCCCCGTACAGTGCTGTATATAAAGAGTGTGTCCAGCCCCGTACAGTGCTGTATATAAAGGCTGTGTCCAGCCCCGTACAGTGCTGTATATAAAGGGTGTCCAGCCCCGTACAGTGCTGTATATAAAGGGTGTGTCGTGCCCCATACAGTGCTGTATATAAAGGGTGTGTCTAGCCCCGTACAGTGCTGTATATAAAGGGTGTGTTTAGCCCCGTACAGTGCTGTATATAAAGGGTGTGTTTAGCCCCATACAGTGCTGTATATAAAGGGTGTGTCCAGCCCCATACAGTGCTGTATATAAAAGGTGTGTCCAGCCCCGTACAGTGCTGTATATAAAGGGTGTCCTGCCCCGTACAGTGCTGTATATAAAGGGTGTGTCTAGCCCTGTACAGTGCTGTATATAAAGGGTGTGTCGTGCCCCGTACAGTGCTGTATATAAAGGCTGTGTCCAGCCCCGTACAGTGCTGTATATAAAGGGTGTGTCGTGCCCCGTACAGTGCTGTATATAAAGGGTGTGTCTAGCCCCGTACAGTGCTGTATATAAAGGCTGTGTCCAGCCCCATACAGTGCTGTATATAAAGGGTGTGTCCAGCCCCATACAGTGCTGTATATAAAGGGTGTGTCTAGCCCTGTACAGTGCTGTATATAAAGGGTGTGTCGTGCCCCGTACAGTGCTGTATATAAAGGGTGTGTCCAGCCCCGTACAGTGCTGTATATAAAGGGTGTGTCGTGCCCCGTACAGTGCTGTATATAAAGGGTGTGTCCAGCCCCGTACAGTGCTGTATATAAAGGGTGTGTCCAGCCCCGTACAGTGCTGTATATAAAAGGGTATGTCCAGCCCCGTACAGTGCTGTATATAAAGGGTGTGTCCAGCCCCGTTCAGTGCTGTATATAAAAGGGTGTCCAGCCCCGTACAGTGCTGTATATAAAGGGTGTGTTCAGCCCCGTACAGTGCTGTATATAAAGGGTGTGTCTAGCCCTGTACAGTGCTGTATATAAAGGCTGTGTCCAGCCCCGTACAGTGCTGTATATAAAGGGTGTGTCTAGCCCCGTACAGTGCTGTATATAAAGGGTGTGTCGTGCCCCGTACAGTGCTGTATATAAAGGGTGTGTCCAGCCCCGTACAGTGCTGTATATAAAGGGTGTGTCGTGCCCCGTACAGTGCTGTATATAAAGGGTGTGTCGTGCCCCGTACAGTGCTGTATATAAAGGGTGTGTCCAGCCCCGTACAGTGCTGTATATAAAGGGTGTGTCCAGCCCCGTACAGTGCTGTATATAAAGGGTGTGTCTAGCCCCGTACAGTGCTGTATATAAAGGGTGTGTCGTGCCCCGTACAGTGCTGTATATAAAGGGTGTGTCCAGCCCCGTACAGTGCTGTATATAAAGGGTGTGTCGTGCCCCGTACAGTGCTGTATATAAAGGGTGTGTCGTGCCCCGTACAGTGCTGTATATAAAGGGTGTGTTTAGCCCCGTACAGTGCTGTATATAAAGGGTGTGTTTAGCCCCGTACAGTGCTGTATATAAAGGGTGTGTCCAGCCCCGTACAGTGCTGTATATAAAGGGTGTGTCCAGCCCCGTACAGTGCTGTATATAAAGGGTGTGTTTAGCCCCGTACAGTGCTGTATATAAAGGGTGTGTTTAGCCCCGTACAGTGCTGTATATAAAGGGTGTGTCTAGCCCCGTACAGTGCTGTATATAAAGGGTGTGTCGTGCCCCGTACAGTGCTGTATATAAAGGGTGTGTCCAGCCCCGTACAGTTCTGTATATAAAGGGTGTGTCGTGCCCCGTACAGTGCTGTATATAAAAGGGTGTCCAGCCCCGTACAGTGCTGTATATAAAGGGTGTGTCTAGCCCTGTACAGTGCTGTATATAAAGGGTGTGTTTAGCCCCGTACAGTGCTGTATATAAAGGGTGTGTTTAGCCCCGTACAGTGCTGTATATAAAGGGTGTGTCTAGCCCCGTACAGTGCTGTATATAAAGGGTGTGTCCAGCCCCGTACAGTTCTGTATATAAAGGGTGTGTCGTGCCCCGTACAGTGCTGTATATAAAGGGTGTCCAGCCCCGTACAGTGCTGTATATAAAGGGTGTGTCTAGCCCCGTACAGTGCTGTATATAAAGGGTGTGTCGTGCCCCGTACAGTGCTGTATATAAAGGGTGTGTCGTGCCCCGTACAGTGCTGTATATAAAGGGTGTGTCCAGCCCCGTACAGTGCTGTATATAAAGGGTGTGTCCAGCCCCGTACAGTGCTGTATATAAAAGGGTATGTCCAGCCCCGTACAGTGCTGTATATAAAGGGTGTGTCCAGCCCCGTTCAGTGCTGTATATAAAAGGGTGTCCAGCCCCGTACAGTGCTGTATATAAAGGGTGTGTTCAGCCCCGTACAGTGCTGTATATAAAGGGTGTGTCTAGCCCTGTACAGTGCTGTATATAAAGGCTGTGTCCAGCCCCGTACAGTGCTGTATATAAAGGGTGTGTCTAGCCCCGTACAGTGCTGTATATAAAGGGTGTGTCGTGCCCCGTACAGTGCTGTATATAAAGGGTGTGTCCAGCCCCGTACAGTGCTGTATATAAAGGGTGTGTCGTGCCCCGTACAGTGCTGTATATAAAGGGTGTGTCCAGCCCCGTACAGTGCTGTATATAAAGGGTGTGTCCAGCCCCGTACAGTGCTGTATATAAAGGGTGTGTCTAGCCCCGTACAGTGCTGTATATAAAGGGTGTGTCGTGCCCCGTACAGTGCTGTATATAAAGGGTGTGTCCAGCCCCGTACAGTGCTGTATATAAAGGGTGTGTCGTGCCCCGTACAGTGCTGTATATAAAGGGTGTGTCGTGCCCCGTACAGTGCTGTATATAAAGGCTGTGTCCAGCCCCGTACAGTGCTGTATATAAAGGGTGTGTTTAGCCCCGTACAGTGCTGTATATAAAGGGTGTGTTTAGCCCCGTACAGTGCTGTATATAAAGGGTGTGTCTAGCCCCGTACAGTGCTGTATATAAAGGGTGTGTCGTGCCCCGTACAGTGCTGTATATAAAGGGTGTGTCCAGCCCCGTACAGTTCTGTATATAAAGGGTGTGTCGTGCCCCGTACAGTGCTGTATATAAAAGGGTGTCCAGCCCCGTACAGTGCTGTATATAAAGGGTGTGTCTAGCCCTGTACAGTGCTGTATATAAAGGGTGTGTTTAGCCCCGTACAGTGCTGTATATAAAGGGTGTGTTTAGCCCCGTACAGTGCTGTATATAAAGGGTGTGTCTAGCCCCGTACAGTGCTGTATATAAAGGGTGTGTCCAGCCCCGTACAGTTCTGTATATAAAGGGTGTGTCGTGCCCCGTACAGTGCTGTATATAAAGGGTGTCCAGCCCCGTACAGTGCTGTATATAAAGGGTGTGTCTAGCCCCGTACAGTGCTGTATATAAAGGGTGTGTCGTGCCCCGTACAGTGCTGTATATAAAGGGTGTGTTTAGCCCCGTACAGTGCTGTATATAAAGGGTGTGTCCAGCCCCGTACAGTGCTGTATATAAAGGGTGTGTCCAGCCCCGTACAGTGCTGTATATAAAGGGTGTGTCCAGCCCCGTACAGTGCTGTATATAAAGGGTGTGTCTTGCCCTGACTGTAAAATGCCGCCTATAGCCTTGCTGTAGTTACTCTGACCCCACTCTTACCATTGTTGGAAATGTTCTCTGTTACTTTCGTGTCATTGTCGTTGCTGACTCCAAAAACCTCCACCGTCACAAGCGGGTCCACGACCGAGCTGATCTTCAGCTTGTTGCCCTTTGGAAGCTGCTGGGCGGAGATGACCTGAGAGGGGACAAGGAACCAGCGGGTCAGGACCAGTGCGCAGTTGTTTCAACAATTGGGCAACGGATCAGTAGCTTGATGTTGGTTAACGATTTGATGAAAATTCTTCTTAACCTGTTCCAACTGGGGGGGGAGAGTATTTTCCATACCCATGGGTTTCCCACAGGATCTCTCCCAACACACCTCTCCTCCATCACCGAGCGGTCAGGGATAATAACCATTACATTCAGTTCATAAAAAAATAGTCTGGGCACAGTTCTAAAGGGGTAAAATGATGAGGACAGGTTGGATAGACGAGGCTTGTATTCCCTCGAGTATAGAAGATTAAGGGGTGATCTGATTGAGGTGTTGAAGATGTTTGAAGGATTTGATGGGGTAGATAGAGAGAAACTATTTCCTCTGGTGAGGGGAGTCCAGAACAAGGGGGCATAACCTTAAAGTTAGAGCTAGGCCGTTCAGGGGTGATGTCAGGAAGCACTTCACACAAAGGGTGGTAGAAATCTGGAACTCGCTCCCCCCAAAAAACTGTTGAGGCTGGGGGTGAATTGAAAATTTCAAAACTGGGATCGATAGACTTTTGTTCGGCAAGGGTATTAAAGGTTATGGAATCAAGGCGGGTAGATGGAGTTAAGATAAAGATCAGCCACGATCTAACTGAATGGTGGAACAGGCTCGAGGGGCTGAATGGCCTCCTCCTGTTGCTAGAGGCCTTAATACTCCAACAGCGATTCAGGAGATGCTGTGGGACTCGAGATAAGGAACGTGCTGGGAGAGAGAGTACAGCCTAGTTGGAGCATGTATCAGCTGCCACTTAATGGGAGGCTTACACACATGATACCAAAGTTTGTGAGACAAGGTGTCCCATGGAGTCAGAGCACCGTGTGAGGCCAAGCACGTCCTCTGAGGCACAAAGGGAAAATCAAAGGAAGGTCATCCCTGGGGACTGGTTAGTGTAACTCCGGTGGGCCATTGCCAGAGGCTTGGTACCAAGCTTCCATCCAATGCATTCTGCCCCTTTTGCCCTCTTTTCCTGAAGGTGTTGGCTTGTTCTATCACACGGGTCTCGGCCCTCACCTCCCGAATACTGGCCAAGAGGCCACTGTTTATGAGCCCAGAGGTCGGTTCTCGCGAGGCCACTGAACGGTGGGTGGCATGGCAACAGATCCTCAACTTGAGTCCGTGCACCTCACTCTCCCCAAAGAGGTCACTCAATAGCCCAATAGTGAAAGGCAATGCCACTCTCGCCTCTTTAGCCCAGGAATTGAGGCCAACGGTCACTGCGGCAGAACAGCTAACTCAGCATTGACCAGGGGGTGACCTTGGGGGACAGACCTGGTCTGCACGGTTGAGCACTGCACTGATCGCGAGTGGCTGCCTTTACCCACTAAGGCAGCTGTCGACCCACCTGTTCCTTTGGTCATCGATGGTGCTTGGTGAGGGAGGGCGGGGAAACAACTCGGTAACTCACGCAGTCACTGGCAACACTTTAGGTCTAATGTATACCTGCTTTCGAGCAGAAGTTCCAATAACTTGGGGCTGGCGTTTCATATTCAAAACTCCAGGTCGCAGCCAGCGGTATAACTCTGGTCTCTCAGCATTCAGTTGTGCCTGTTTAACGTAATGCGTCATGAGGCAGGGTAACCGTCAATCACTGCTCAACAAGATAGAGGGGGCTGTTTGCGCGACCACGTTAATGGCTTCAGAATCTCAGAAGAATGTTGGAGATAACAGAGTGGCAGTATAACTCTGGTCTATGTGACCACCATGCCCTGTTGCATTAACATGTCCACTGTTGGAGAAATTTCAGTCTCCGACTGGTGAAATTAAAGCCGCTCTCTCTTACCATCACATGGAGCTTTAATTGTTTCCGCCAGTCTCCCTTTTGAACATTATTCGGATCGAAGCTCGTCTTCTCTCTCAGGAACTTCGGCTTCAGATTATAACCAGAGAAACCATTGACGATAAATTTCCCCTGGTTGATGTCCATCTCCTGCCCTGGGGTCTGGAAGTTTAGGGCCACTGCAGATGGTATGGTGGGGAGATGGGAAAGGGGGGGTATGAGAGAGAGGGGGGGAAGAGAGAGACGGGAAAGGGAGAGAGAGAGCGCGAGAGTGAGAGAGAGAGAGAGAGAGAGAGAGAGAGAGAGAGAGAGCGGGGCGGCGGGAGAGAAAGAGAGAGAACGGGGGGGCGGGAGAGAGAGCGGGGGGGGCGGGAGAGAGAGAGAGAGAGAGAGAGAGAGAGAGTGCGCGGGGGGGGGCGGGAGAGAGAGAGAGAGAGCGCGCGGGGGGGGGGGCAGGAGAGAGAGAGAGAGAGAGAGAGAAAGAGCGGGGCGGCGGGAGAGAGAGAGAGAGAGCGCGCGGGGGGGCAGGAGAGAGAGCGGGGCGGCGGGAGAGAGAGAGAGAGCGGGGGGGCGGGAGAGAGAGAGAGAGAGAACGCGGGGGGGGGCAGGAGAGAGAGAGGGGGGAGAGAGCGGGGGGGCGGGAGAGAGAGAGAGAGCGGGGGGGGGTGGGAGAGAGAGAGAGAGCGGTGGGCGG
>CM059428.1:171819518-171996516 GCA_030390025.1 Squalus acanthias | reverse complement strand
GCAGGCTAAAGTACTGGTTCATGGGTGTTGGCTATTCTGAATATATGGCGAGTGAGTGTGAAGGAGGAGCCTCAAAGCCAACCTTGAATCTGTCCTTATCCAGGGTTCTCTCGTGCCCTTTGCAGCAAGGCCACTGGGTCGCAATAAGGAGGGGGAGGAAGGTGGGGTTTGAATCCAGGACCTTTGTTTTATATGGTAGTACTGCACTGGGTATAAATTATGCCATACAAAGGGATCAGAGGCTGAAAAGTTGCAAGAAAAAAATTCAGCCGGCTCCAGTATTTCTACCTCTAGAAGATGTACGTCATTAGTAATTGTATGACTGAGATCTGAAATGATCTGTCCCAGTAAGAAGTAAAAAATAAATGCTTTTACAGTTGAATTCCAATATAATTTCCCCATCCCCCACCTTCCTCCGCAGGGTTTAAAGAAGACTATTTCTGCCATGGACCAGGAGCTTCCACGCACAGAGGCCAGCATTAATACCCGAAATGAGCTAAAGAAAGTGCTGCACCTGGAATCGCTTTATAGACAGAACAAGGTGAATAAGGATTGCACTTCATTTGCTGAATGAATGACTGGAGCTGGAACGAATGTCAAAACCGGTGCGATCAGCAGTGGCTTTCAAGCACTGTCTTCATTTACAGGCTTGGCTTGACGATGCAGTACTTACTTGCTTAATGGGGTTTTCTTCCTCCACTGGAACAGGCTCACCTCTGTCGAACGTGTCCTGTATCTGTAAAATAGCAGAAAAATGCATGTCCCACTGCCCAACATTTAAAGCAAGCTCTATCTACCCCATCTGTTCCCCTTAATATATTGAAACTTCGATTAGATCACCCCTTAACTTTCTGGATTCTAGGGAATACAGCCCTGGTTTGTATGTGTGCAGACCTTGCAGAATTCTTTTTGGGTAGGTAAAACATATAGAATCTTGCAGCACAGAAGGAGGCCATTTGGCCCATCGTGCCTGTGCCGGCTCTCTGAAAGAGCTGTCCAATCAGCCCCACTCCCCTCATCTCTTTCCCCATAGCCCTGCAATTTTCTCCCCTTTTGAAAGTAACTATTGAATCTGCATTCACCACCCTTTCAGGCAGTGCATTCCAGATTCGAACAAGCTGCTGTGCAAAAAAAAATGTTTCCTCATATATCCCGTTGGCTCTTCTGCCAATTTCCTCTGGTTACCGACCCTTATATGTGCCATTCTTTGCTAACAAATCTTGAAGTGTGCTATGGTTAAAATCCTGTAAGCTATAGAGCACTGAAATCCTAGCATAAGCATAGACTCTTGAACTGGAGTAAGCGCTCATCAAATTAATTTGTCTACGTGGTTTTTGACTGAGTCGAAGAACTAGAGATGGGGTTTCTGTACAACTTTCCAAGCGGGGCTGCAATATTCGTTCATTTAGGTTATAGGCTTTATCTAGAACGCCGAACCTGTAGTTGGTGATGAGCACATCAGATTTTTTTTTCCCATCGAAGTTTTCCAAATGTGTTTGCCATTTGTTCAGCCCCTACGCAAATCGGGTGCGATTAGCAAACTAAGCAATTGAATGGCATTCAGATTTTGTATCCCATGTAGGGCAGAGGTAGGTGGAAATCATTGATTGATCTTAACATTATGGAGCGAGAAATCAGCTTATTGACGACTCTCACTGTATTAGGGTATTGATGAAGATGATTAGCTGGGAGTTCCAAACACGCTTTTGGGGGGCTACCTATAGCGGCTTTAATGTAGCAAAAAACAACCCAAGGCGCGTCACAGGAGTGCTATTAGACAAAATTTAAGATCGAGCCATTTAAGACGATATTGGGACAGGTGACCAAAGTTTAGTCAAAGAGGTAGGTTTTAAGGTGCGTATTAAAGGAGGAGAGAGACACGGAGAGGTTTAGGGAGGGAATTCCAGAGCTTGGGACCTAGGCAACTGAAGGTACGGCCGCCAATGGAGGGGCGAGAGGTAATCAGGGATGCACAAGAGGCCAGAATTGGAGGAACATGCATCAGCCGAATACTATTTCTGCATTACTTCTTGTAGGAGACCAATGAATGTTTTACTTTGCAATGGTGATTCTTGACTCGTCCAACCTCATTGACCATTGGGCAGATACGGTATTTAAAAAAAAAACCTGTTTTGCAGGCTCAGGTGATGCCTCTGAAGACGATGCTTGAGATAATCACAAAATACTTCCTGGACAGTTCTGAGAACACAAAGAATATGGCGCGGGACAATTTTCGAGCGCCAGCTATCGTAAGCCAGCGAACCAAAGGAGTGCGCTTTGACAGTACCTTCGTAAACATCTACGACCTCTCCGATGAGGACGGGGGCGTAGCATTTCACGACGTGAATAAAACAGAGGCTTGCAGGTACAATAAGTCCGCTACTAGTGCATGACAATTACAACAAAGGGGCAGTTGACGAGAGTTTGGTAATGTTCAAATGATGATATCAGAACTGAGAGGTTATAGCTATCTTGGAAGATTGAACAGGCCGGGTCTCTCTCCTCTAGAAAAGAGAACACTGAGGGGTGACCTAATAGAGGTCTTTAAAATTATGAAAGGGTTTGATAAGGTAGACTTAGAGAAGATGTTTCCACTTGTGGGAGAGTCCAGAACTAGGGGCCATAAATAAAAGAGAGTCACTAATAAATCCAATAGGTAATTCAGGAGAAACCTCTTTACACAGAGAGTAATTAGAATGTGGATCTTGCAATTACAGGGAGTTGAGGCGAATAGCATAGATGCATTTAAGGGGCAGTTAGATAAGTATATGAGGGAGAAAGGAATCGAAGGATATGCAGATCGGGTTAGATGAAGTAGGGTGGGAGGAGGCTCATGTGGAGCATAAACACCGGCATGGACCAGTTGGGCTGAATGGCCTGTTTCTGTGCTGTAAATTCTACCTAATTCTATGTAAGTCATGAGGCTGATAGTGGCTGAGATCCACACAGCACTGTTGAAATATGTTTTGTCAGCACTTGGCAAAGCTGCTGCATTCGACAGAGTTTTCTGCAAAACTGGCCAAATTAGGGCTTCTGTCACTTTATTACAGGACGTTCATGTAGCAGGAGACTTGGTGTCAGCTCTCTTTCCCTGCCCCCCCCCCCCCCCCCCCCCCCCCCCCCCCCCCCCCCCCCCCCCCGGCCCTTCCTAGTTAATGTCACAATCTCACAACTGGGTTGGGGAAGTTATAGTGTTGATTATCATGAGTGATTGCATGTCAGTTGCCACCCCTCCAGTGAGGATGATGCCATGCCTCAGTGACACCAAGTGCAATCATTGTTGACATCTACCATTTCATTTTTTTTGAAGGAAAGTTTCCCATTCTCCAATCACGGTTCCAGCAGGACAAAACCATCGTGTCCCATGGAGCATTTGATCATTTTTGGATCGCTCTGTTTTATTGCAAGGGGGTTGGAGTAAGAGTAAGGAAGTCTTGCTACAATTGTACAGGGCTCTGGTGAGACCACACCTGGAGTACTCTGCACAGTTTTTGGTCTCCTTATCTAAGGAAGGATATACTTGCCTTAGAGGCGGTGCAACGAAGGTTCACTAGATTGATCCCTGGGATGAGACGGTTGTCCTATGAGGAGAGATTGAGTAGATTGAGCTGATACTCTCTGGAGTTTAGAAGAATGAGAGGTGATCTCATTGAAACATGTAAGATTCTAAGGGGGATTGACAGGATAGCTACTGAGAGATTGTTTCCCCTGGCTGGAGAGTCGAGAACTAGGGGGCATAGTCTCAGGATAAGAGGTTGGCCATTTAAGACTGAGATGAAGAGGAATTTCTTCACTCGGAGGGTTCTGAATCTTTGGAATTTTGTACTCCAAAGGGCTGTGGATGCTGAGTCATTGAGAATATTCAAGGCTGAGATCGCTAGATTTTTGGACTCTAGGGGAATCAAGGGATATGGGGATCGGGCGGGAAAGTGAAGTTGAGGTCGATGATCAGCCATGATCTTATTGAATGACGGAGCAGGCTCGAGGGGCTGTATGGCCTACTCCTAATTCTTATGTTCTAATAACTTCAATCCCATTCTAAGACATATATTTATCCAGCTTCACTGTGATACCATAAACCCCATAGTGTGTAAGCAGCCAGTCGTGATTATACGACACTCATTGGTTTACTGAAAAATACACCAGTAAGTAATGTTGCGTATAGATGTCACAAGCCCAACTCACTGTATCTTTCTATCTCGTTTTAATATACTTGAACTAGGAGAACTTGGTGCTGGCAACAAGCGATTCATAAAAAATCTATTCATTCATAGAATCATAGAATGATACAGCACATAACGGGAACGGTAGCATAGTGGTTATGTTACTGGACTAGTAATCCAGAGGCCTGGACTAATGATCCAGAGACGTGAGTTCAAATCCCACCACGGCAGCTGGGGAATTTAAATTCACTTAATTAAATAGTATTAGTAATGGTGACCATGAAACTATTGGATTGTCGTAAAAACCCACAGAATCATACCTTCCAGCCAATGTCCCAGATTCCTCCATCACCGTCCCTGGGTATGTCCTGTCCCACCGGCAGGACTAGACCCACCAGGGGTGGTGGCACAGTGGTATACAGTCGGGAGGTGTGCCCCTGGGAGTCCTCAACATTGACTCCGGACCCCATGAAGTCTCATGACTTTAGGTCAAGCATGGGCAAGGAAACCTCCTACTGATTATCACCTACCGCCCTCCCTCAGCTGATGAATCAGTACTCCTCCATGTTGAACACCACTTGGGAGAAGCACTGAGGGTAGCAAGGGCACAGAATGTATTTTGGGTGGGGGACTTCAATGTCCATCGCAAAGAGTGGCTCGGTAGCACCGGTTGAACATAGCTGCCCATCCTCAATGATGACGGAGTCCAGCACGCGATTGCAAAAGACAAGGCTGAAGCGCTTGCAACCATTTTCAGCCGAGTGGATGATCCTTATTGGTTTCCTCCTGAGGTCCCCACCATCACAGAAGCCAGTCTTCAGCTAATTCGATTCACTCCACATGATCTCAAGAAATGGCTGAGCGCACTGGATACAGCAAAGGCTATGGGCCCTGACAACATCCCGAACTAGCTGCGCCTCTAGCCAAGCTGTTCCAGTACAGCTACAACACTGGCATCTATCCGACAATGTGGAAAACTGACCAGGTATTTCCTGTCCACAAAAAGCAGGACAAATCTAACCCGGCCAATTACCGCCCATCAGTCTACTCTCAATCATCAGCAAAGTGATGGAAGGTATCGTCGACAGTGCTATCAAGTGGGACTTACTCACCAATAACCTGTTCACCGATGCTCAGTTTGCGTTCTGCCAGGACCACTCGGCTCCCAACCTCATTACAGCCTTGGTCCAAACATGGACAAAGGAGCTAAATTCCAGAGGTGAGGTGAGAGTGACTGCCCTTGAAATCAAGGCAGCATTTGACCGAGTGCGGCATCAAGGAGCCCTAGACATTCAGGCGTGGGCTAATAAGTGGCAAGTAACATTCGTGCCACAAAAGTGCCAAACAATGACTATCTTCAACAAGCGAGAGTCTAACCACCACCCCTTGACATTCCACGGCATTACCATCGCCGAATCCCCCACCATCAATATCCTGGGGATAACCATTGACCAGAAACTTAACTGGACCAGCCACATAAATACTGTGGTTACAAGAGCAGGTCCGAGGCTGGGTATTCTGCGGCGAGTGTCTCACCTCCTGACTCCCCAAAGCATTTCCACCATCTACAAGGCGCAAGTCAGGAGTGTGATGGCATACTCTCCACTTGCCTGGATGAGTGCAGCTCCAACAGCACTCAAGAAGCTCGACACCATCCAGGACAAAGCAGCCCGCTTGATTGGCGCCCCATCCACTACCTTAAACTTTCACTCCCTCCACCACCGGCGTACCGTGGCTGCAGTGTGTACCATCTACAAGATGCACTGCAGCAACTCGCCAAGGCTTCTTCGGCAGCACCTCCCAAACCCGTGACCTCTTCCATCTAGAAGGACAAGGGCAGCAGGCGCATGGGAACACCACCACCTCCAAATTCCCCTCCAAGTCACACACCATCCTGACTTGGAAGTATATCGCCGTTCCTTCGCTGGGTCAAAATCCTGGAACTCCCTCCCTAACAGCACTGTGGGAATACCTTCACCGCAAGGACTGCAGTGGTTTAAGAAGGCGGCTCACCACCAACTTCTCAAGGGCAACTAGGGATGGGCAATAAATGCTGGCCTTACCACCGACATCCCAGGAATAAATTTTTTTTTAAAAGGAGGCCATTCTGCCCACTTGCCAGTGCCAGCTCTTCGAAGAGCTATCCAATTAGTCCCACTCCTCTGCTCCTTCCCCGTATTTACGGGTCAAAGATGACTATCTTTCATTAGTGTAATGTTCCACATCGTAGTCACTAGCAGGTAACCACGATTCTGTTCCGTTCCATTCCTAGGTTCTCTAATGATTCAGCTGGTTTGGCCTGCATGCCTGTGCCTTCTCCGAAGATTCTACAGAGTTCGCTCAAGAAGAAGGATAGACCTCCAATTGGCAATGAATGCCCTTCAGGAGGTGAACCGGGACACCTTCCTGTCAACATCCTTTCATCAGATTCTTCCAGGTCCAGCATGTTTCCCGTGGAGGCCAGGGGGACAAACGTGGAGCCACAGAGGCTACGGTCCACTCGCATTGTACGTGGTTTGTTGTCTGGGCCAGTCCGCACCGTACAGGAGGTAGGTAGTTACTTGATCACTTGGTTGAGGTCCTACCAATATCCCAAGATGATTCCAGAATGCAACTAAATTGCATTTTCTTCCCACCCTGCATAATTCTCCCCATCTCTCTTGGGCGACAACCTGCAGTACAGCACAATTCCACCAGGACTGGAAGCCTTCCAGTCATTTGCCCAAGAAAAGAAAGACTTGCATTTCTATAGCGCCTTTCACAAATTCAGGATGTCCCAAAGCGCTTTACAGCCAATGAAGCACTTTTGAAGTGTAGTCACTGTTGTAATGTAGGAAATGTGACCGCTAATTTGCACACAGCAAACTCCCACAAACAGCAACGTGATAATGACCGGATAATCTGTTTCTTTAGTGATGTTGATTTGAGGGATTAATATTGGCCTGGACACCAGGGAAAACTCCCCTGCTCTTTTTTCAAAATAGTGCCACGGGATCTTTTACGTCCACCTGAGAGGGGCAGACGGGGCTTCGGTTTAACGTCTCATCCGAAAGACGGCACCTCCGACAGTGCAGCACCCCCTCAGTACTGCACTGGAGTGTCAGCCTAGATTTTTGTGCTCAAGTCTCTGGAGTGGGACTCGAACCCCACAGCTTTCTGACTCCGAGGCGAGAGCGCTACCCACTGAGCCACGGCTGACACCCAAATGGCTGTTTACCCGTGAGGGTCAGTTGTCCGTAGCTCAGTGCCCACACACGTTTACCTCTGAGGGTCAGTTGTCCGTAGCTCAGTGCCCACACACGTTTACCTGTGAGGGTCAGTTGTCCGTAGCTCAGTGCCCACACACGTTTACCTCTGAGGGTCAGTTGTCCGTAGCTCAGTGCCCACACACGTGTACCCATGAGGGTCAGTTGTCCGTAGCTCAGTGCCCACACACACGTTTACCTGTGTGAGGGTCAGTTGTCCGTAGCTCAGTGCCCACACACGTTTACCCGTGAGGGTCAGTTGTCCGTAGCTCAGTGCCCACACACGTTTACCTGTGTGAGGGTCAGTTGTCCGTAGCTCAGTGCCCACACAAGTTTACCTGTGTGAGGGTCAGTTGTCCGTAGCTCAGTGCCCACACACGTGTACCCATGAGGGTCAGTTGTCCGTAGCTCAGTGCCCACACACACGTTTACCTGTGTGAGGGTCAGTTGTCCGTAGCTCAGTGCCCACACACGTTTACCCGTGAGGGTCAGTTGTCCGTAGCTCAGTGCCCACACACGTTTACCTGTGTGAGGGTCAGTTGTCCGTAGCTCAGTGCCCACACAAGTTTACCTGTGTGAGGGTCAGTTGTCCGTAGCTCAGTGCCCACACACGTTTACCTGTGTGAGGGTCAGTTGTCCGTAGCTCAGTGCCCACACACGTTTACCTGTGTGAGGGTCAGTTGTCCGTAGCTCAGTGCCCACACACACGTTTACCCATGAGGGTCAGTTGTCCGTAGCTCAGTGCCCACACACGTTTACCTGTGTGAGGGTCAGTTGTCCGTAGCTCAGTGCCCACACACACGTTTACCTGTGTGAGGGTCAGTTGTCCGTAGCTCAGTGCCCACACACGTTTACCTGTGAGGGTCAGTTGTCCGTAGCTCAGTGCCCACACACGTTTACCCATGAGGGTCAGTTGTCCGTAGCTCAGTGCCCACACACACGTTTACCTGTGTGAGGGTCAGTTGTCCGTAGCTCAGTGCCCACACACACGTTTACCTGTGTGAGGGTCAGTTGTCCGTAGCTCAGTGCCCACACACGTTTACCCGTGAGGGTCAGTTGTCCGTAGCTCAGTGCCCACACACGTTTACCTGTGTGAGGGTCAGTTGTCCGTAGCTCAGTGCCCACACACGTTTACCTGTGTGAGGGTCAGTTGTCCGTAGCTCAGTGCCCACACAAGTTTACCTGTGTGAGGGTCAGTTGTCCGTAGCTCAGTGCCCACACACGTTTACCTGTGTGAGGGTCAGTTGTCCGTAGCTCAGTGCCCACACACACGTTTACCTGTGTGAGGGTCAGTTGTCCGTATCTCAGTGCCCACACACGTTTACCTGTGTGAGGGTCAGTTGTCCGTAGCTCAGTGCCCACACACGTTTACCCATGAGGGTCAGTTGTCCGTAGCTCAGTGCCCACACACACGTTTACCCATGAGGGTCAGTTGTCCGTAGCTCAGTGCCCTCAAACGTTTACCTGTGTGAGGGTCAGTTGTCCGTAGCTCAGTGCCCACACACGTTTACCTGTGTGAGGGTCAGTTGTCCGTAGCTCAGTGCCCACAAACGTTTACCTGTGTGAGGGTCAGTTGTCCGTAGCTCAGTGCCCACACACGTTTACCCATGAGGGTCAGTTGTCCGTAGCTCAGTGCCCACACACACGTTTACCCATGAGGGTCAGTTGTCCGTAGCTCAGTGCCCACAAACGTTTACCTGTGTGAGGGTCAGTTGTCCGTAGCTCAGTGCCCACACACGTTTACCTGTGTGAGGGTCAGTTGTCCGTAGCTCAGTGCCCACACACGTTTACCTGTGTGAGGGTCAGTTGTCCGTAGCTCAGTGCCCACACACGTTTACCTGTGTGAGGGTCAGTTGTCCGTAGCTCAGTGCCCACAAACGTTTACCTGTGTGAGGGTCAGTTGTCCGTAGCTCAGTGCCCACACACACGTTTACCCATGAGGGTCAGTTGTCCGTAGCTCAGTGCCCACACACGTTTACCTGTGTGAGGGTCAGTTGTCCGTAGCTCAGTGCCCACACACGTTTACCTGTGTGAGGGTCAGTTGTCCGTAGCTCAGTGCCCACAAACGTTTACCTGTGTGAGGGTCAGTTGTCCGTAGCTCAGTGCCCACACACACGTTTACCTGTGTGAGGGTCAGTTGTCCGTAGCTCAGTGCCCACACACGTTTACCTGTGTGAGGGTCAGTTGTCCGTAGCTCAGTGCCCACACACGTTTACCTGTGTGAGGGTCAGTTGTCCGTAGCTCAGTGCCCACACACGTTCTCCACAATGCTTGCTGTATAAGAGCAGGAAACCTGCCTGTTTTTTTAATTGTTTTCAGTCCACCGAGGCTTGGCTGTGAAATTCTTCTTTGAAAATCTTTTTCTCCATAATTATCAACCTGCTGGCAAAAATCACAGGAAACTTGCAACTTTGAAATGTGCAATGCCTGAGGAGTCAGTTCATTTGTAGGTTGTGACAGCGACGAAAAGCCACTGGCCTGTTGTTTGTAGTGTAAAGGGCAAGTTCAGGCCCTCGGTGGTCAGGCTCCTATTAGAAGAAGGGACTTTGGGTGAAGTCTCTGAGAGCTGTTGTTGCCCTGCAGCTGTATTTAAGTAAGAGGTCAGGAGGGGGGAACACCGGTGAAGGTTATGGGGAAAGAAAACCTTCCACGGAATTGCAAGGCGATTAAAAAAGGACCACGGTCCATCTAGATCAGCTTCTACCATCCTGGTAGTCGCGTGATGCGCCGATAATGGGAGTCGTTGACTAATCGCGGCAATCAATCTCCATCGATTAATCTACAACAGATCCAGACATGAGGCGAGGGAAACCCCCAGTGGTGGAGAGCTTTGGGCACCGTAGGTCCAAAGTCACCTTTTTTCCTCCCTCAGCATGCTACGCTCACCACATGAAGTGTCAAATTATTCATGTACTGTGTCCCAAAATGTTGTTCTGTGAAAGAAAGCTATCGAACTGAGGGTATCCAGGGATATGGAGCAAAGGCGGGAAAATGGAGTTGAGGTGTAGATCATCCGTGATCTAATTGAATGGCGGAGCAGGCTCGAGGGACTGAATGGACTGCTCCTGTTCTTAATGTTCCTATTTGAATGAATCAAAACTAACCTCTTCCAACATCTCCCGAGGGAGCCTGTTCCATAGATTGACCGCTCGTTCATTGAAATATTGTTTGCGCAGATTAGTTTTGAATTTCCCCTTCAAGCGCAGGCCGTGCCCTCTGGTTCTACTGTTCTGGACAAGGTGGAATAGCTTGTCACGGTCGACAAAGACCAGGAGTGGGTTAGACACAGGCCCCGGACTGACGGGCGAGAGTTCAGATCCGGCCCTGACCAGTCGGATGTCTTCTCTGTCTCCCATCTCCTGGCTGCAAAGATCTTATTGAAATAAGTTTAGGTAGTCTCAGTCCAGTTCTGATGGCATTAACCCAAAGCATCAAAATGCTCTTAACTGGCACATAACTGGTATTCTCATTTAGAGGCGTCATTGGAGGACCAGAATGGAAACTCGTATATGTGCAGCAGAGGCTGCACTTCTCAGGTTGGGAGTGGGGCACTTTGTTTGGGCAGAGTCGAGGGTGCTCTACTCTCTCTCTAGTCATTGCTAAACCTAACCTGGCAATACTTGATGCTGAGACTAGGTGCCCGAATTGGAGTGTGTTTGATTCTCCAACACTAACATTGTTCACGTTAATGAACATAAAATAAAGCTCCAGACCCAATACCAGATACAGCAACATCTGTGTGACGACTGCAATGCTGGAGCTTGCTAACCCTTGCATGCCCTTCACTCCTAGATTAGACTAGCCCCAGAGCGGGCGGGCCCCGGCGCGGAGCAGGCGGGTCCCGGCGCGCTCTAACCCTTGAATGATCTTTTCTAATGACTTTTTCCAATATTGTGCAGGATTCCTCCAAAAAGCGCCTAAGCAAACGGGCCTCGGGGTCCAGCCTGGCTTTGCATGCAATCGAGAGTGACGCCGACAGCGGCTCCTGCTTGAAAGGCTACGCGCGGCAGGCGGGCAACTTGTGCGAAAATGCTGCCGGCTCCGACTGGCTGCCTGCCGCCGCCGGCACGCTGGCGATGGACAACACGGCAGACGGCACATCTGCTCAGGACTACCCACAGAAGAAGCCCTCCGGCCTTTTTCCGGGCAGCCGCAGCAGTCAGAAGCCTCAAGATTTCAGATGGTTCCACGAGGGGGCGGACGACCTTGGCACAGAAAGGCTATCGGAGCGAGAAAGGGCGCAGGCCCCGAGCGGGCAGGAGAAAAAACTGCTTTCTAACCTCAACGCCAACTTGCCCGACAAGAGCCGGAAGGTGAAGTTTGCTCCAGACTGCATGAACATTGAGCACAAGCCAAGAGAAAGTGATGTCAAGAAGGCCGAAGATCGACATTCCAGGTATGCACCTCCTGCTCTCAAACTGCTCTACCTATTGGCAGATGAATCTTCACGCACGGGTTTGCTTGACGAGTCGGTGGATAAAGAGTCGAGTTCCAACTCTAATCCCTCCTAGAAATTGTGTGCGCGCATGCGTGCTGGGGCCAAGTCCAGTTCCCACTGCCATATTTAACATCATATAATTTAAAGAAAGACTTGCATTTACTTAGCGCCTTTCACGTCCTCTGGACGTCGCAAAGCGCTTTACAGCCAATGAAGTACTTTTTGAAGTGGAGTCACTGTTGTAATGTAGGGAAACGCGGCAGCCAATTTGTGCACAGCAAGCTCCCACAAACAGCAATGCGATAATGACCAGATTAACTGTTTTAAAGATGTTGGTTGAGGGGTAAATATTGGCTAGTACACTGGGGGGAACTCCCCTGCTCTTATTTGAAATAGTGCCATGGGATCTTTTACGTCCACCTGAGAGGGCAGACGGGGCCTCGGTTTAACGTTTCATCTGAAGGACGGCACCTCCGACAGGGCAGCACCCCCTCAGCACTGCACTGGAGCGTCAGCCTAGCACAGAACAAGTTACAAACCTGGGACTTCCTTGGTCTTTATCGGCTGGTTCCACACTGGCAGTGCACGCAATGACTGCACTGTTAGTGAGCCCACTTGTGGGTTGAACGCCTCCTTTTTGCCTATTGTTCGTGATTGGTGCATTGTCTTCACATGTCCTTAATAGCTATAAGCTGCCAACATTGGCTCAGTGGGCAGCACTCTTGCTCCTCGGAGTCAGAAGGTCTTGGGTTGAAGTCGCACGCCAGAGACCTGAGCATGTAATCCAGGCTGACACTCCAGTGCTGCACTGTCGGAGGTGCTGTCTTTCGAATGAGACGTTAAACAGAGGGCCCCCCCCCCATCTGCCCTCTTGGGTGGATATAAAGGATCCCACGGCCACTATTTCGAAGAAGAGCAGTGCATCCTGCCCAATATTTATCCCTCACCAAAAACAGATTATCTGCTCACTTATCTCATCGCTGTTTGTGGGACCTTGCTGTGCGCAAATTGCCTGCTGCGTTTTCCTACATTACAACGCAACACTTAAAAAAAAAACTTAGTTGGAGGTGAAGCGCTTTGGTGCAGTGGTCATGTAAGGCGCTACATAAATGCTGTATCTTTTTTCCTCATTGGCTGTTTATCTGATTGCTTTCCCTGGGTTTGATTCATACCTGATCAATATTGATGTGTTGCTGCTTTTGTGAGTGTGAAATTTAAACAAATTTGGTGGAGTGTGACGCACCAATTGGCATGTTTTCTTTGAAAACAAAAAATACTTAAGTTTGAAGTCTGAGGTGCAGCAGGCAGTGTAAAGGAAGACAGCTCACTTGTAATTCTTCACCAGGCCACCGGAGGGAGCACTGACCACAAAGATGCTAAAACACAGCCTGAAGTGTTGGAACTGAATGCAGGTTTCACATCGTTCAAAATACACTGAAATGTTGCTTACCAATTCTACAGGTCTTTGTCAGCAAAGGCAATTTCTTTGCCCTGGGTGAAATGTTATGTTAAACTTGTATAGAACCTTGGTTAGACCACACACTTGGAATACTGTGCACAGCTCTGGCCTCCATATTACAAGAAGGCTATCGAGGCACTGGTGAAGGTGCAAAAAAAGATTTACAAGGATGGTACCAGAACTGAGAGGTTATAACTATAAGGAAAGACTGAACAGGCAGGGGCTCTCTTCTCTCGAAAAGAGAAGGCCGAGGGTGACCTAATCGGGTTTTTTTTTAAATAATGAAGGGTAGACATCGGGAAGCAATGTTCCCTGTCAGCTGCGCTTTGTTCTGCGCGGCCTGTTTCTTTTAGTGTGCGGTCCCTTTAAATTTCCGCGCATGCCTGGTATTTACAATGGGGCGGCCTGCGCCGGACCTTTCCCTTACTGCGCGGCCGCGCAGCTTAGAGGGAGCATTGCCGGGAAGATGGTTCCACTTGTGAGGCCATAAATATAAGATAGTCACTAACAAATCCAATAGGGAATTCAGGAGAAGGTTCTTTACCCAGAGAGTGGTGAGAATGTGGAGCTCGCTGCCACATTGTTATTGCGCTTGTCCTGGTTCCCTGCCAAAGCTAGATGTGCAACGTAACCCCACTGTACATAGACTATATATGTTATTGGCATTGAGTGTGAGAAAGAGAAACAGCATAAAGAGGAGTCCCCGAAGTGCATCCAGAAGACTCTGATCAGTCGAGAGTGACCTGATGACTATACTTCTCGAGTCCAACATAGTTTGAAGGCTTTCAGTGTCGATGTCATAGTGACACTAGTTGGCATGTGTACCAGTCACGTTGGATTGCACGAGGACCCATTGTTTGCAGTGGAAGGGAACAAGTAGTGCCCTCGAATGTGGTCTGACGTTTACACTGCAGTGTTTGGTTAGGCAGTTGTACAGCAAATTGTACTCTTATCTACTCCTCAAATATTAGTTGTCTCCCAAGCCCTCCCCCCACTCCCCTCTGGTCCACCCCTCTGTTTAAGTCTCCTGGAGCACACACCATTTATTGAGTAAGAAAGGGAGGCCAGACAGTCCAGATCTTGGCTGCTGGGAGATGTCCGAGATCTCTGTGATCCTCCAATTCTGGCCTCTTGTCCATTTCCCACTTCCTTCGCTCCTCCATTGGTGGCCGTGCCTTCAGCTGCCAAGGCCCTAAGCTCTGGAATTCCCTCCCTAAACCTCTCCGCCTCTCTAAACCTCTGTCTCCTCCTTTACGACGCTCCTTAAAACCTACCTCTTTCATCAAGCTTTTGGTCACCTGTCCTAATGTCATCTCCTTATGTGGCTCGGTGTCGAAATTTGTCTTATAATACTCCTGTGAAGCGCCTTGGGATGTTTTACTATGTTAAAGGTGCTATATAAATGCAAGTTGTTGTTGCTTTGAAGTTCCCACTCACTTTCCTTCTGATCAGCAACTTGTATCTTTATATCACCCTTTATGTAGGGGAACATCTCCGAGCACTTTACCAAGAGAAAGAAAGACTTGCATTTATATAGCATCTTTCACGACCTCAGGAAGTCCCAAAGTGCTTTACAGCCAATGAAGTACTTTTGAAGTGGAGTCACTGTTGTAATGTGGGAAACGCAGCAGCCAATTTGCGCACAGCAAGCTCCCACAAACAGCAATGTGAAAATGACCAGATAACAGGTTTTAGTGATGTTGGTTGAGGGATAAATATTGGCCAGGACACCGGGGATAACTCCCCTACTCTTCTTCGAAATAGTGCCATGGGATCTTTTTACATCCACCTGAGAGAGCAGACGGGGCCTCGGTTTAACGTCTCATCTGAAAGACAGCACCTCTGACAGTGCAGCACTCCCTCAGCACTGCACTGGAGTGTCAGCCTAGCTTTATGTGCTCAAGTCCCTGGAGTGGGACTTGAACCCACAACCTTCTGACTTAGGCGAGTGTGCGACCCACTGAGTCACGGCTGAAGAGGGAAAAAGAGGAGGCTGAACTAGAGGTAGGAAAGATTAATGGGGTGGGGGAGGGATGGGGACTTAACTCACGATCAAAGAGAGAGGTTTTAAAGAGACTTTTACAGGAAGAGAGAGAGGTAGCATGGCAAAGTACATTGTGGAAAAAGTTCCCAAGCGCAAGAGTGTGATGACTTGAAAGAAGACTCTCTTGAGGTGGAACTGTGGGAGCGGGGAACAAGCAGTGAGCCGGAGTCTGAGGGGAGGAAGGCGCAGGTTGGTGCATACCCATGATCTCACTGAATGGCGGAACAGGCTCGAGGGGCTGAACGGCCTCCTCCTGTTCCTATGTTCCTCAGCAGATCACTCAGACAGGCTGGGGTGAAATTGAGAAGGGATTTGCAAATGAGGACTATTTTCCTCCCTTCCTCCCCATCCCAAAATCAGTGGGTGGGGACCCATGAGGACGAGCTTGGATTGTACAGCTTGACAGTGCAGTGCATTAATTGCTGCAGTTTGTTACTTGGCCACTGTGTGGCAATGTGTCCTGTGTCGTGACATCGGCTGCATATTCAATATTACTGACCAGAGGTTGATTGAAAGGAAAGCAACAATGAATAGGTTTTTGCTGGGCCCGGGTGGGCTGTGTTTACTGCCAAAAACTATTGGTGCTCAAACTCACACACACAGAACATAGAAAACTAGGAGCAGGAGTAGGCCATTCGGCTCTTCAAGCCTGCTCCGACATTCAGTATGATCATGGTTGATCCTCTATCTCAATACCATATTCCCGCTCTCTCCCCATACCCCTTGATGCCTTTTGTGTCTAGAAATCTATCTATCTCCTTCTTAAATATATTCAGTGACTTGGCCTCCACAGCCTTCTGTGGTAGAGAATTCCACAGGTTCACCACCCTCTGAGTGAAGAAATTTCTCCTCATCTCAGTCCTAAAAGTCCTACCCCGTATCCTGAGACTGTGACCCCTCGTTCTAGACCCCCCAGCCAGGGGAAACATCCTCCCTGCATCCAGTCTGTCTAGCCCTGTCAGAATTTTATACGTTTCAATGAGATCCCCTCTCATTCTTCTAAACTCTAGTGAATACAGGCCTAGTCGACCCAATCTCTCCTCATACGACAGTCCTGCCAACCCAGGAATCAGTCTGGTGAACCTTCGCTGCACTCCCTCTATGGCAAGAATATCCTTTCTTGGGTAAGGAGACCAAAACTGTACACAATACTCCAAGTGTGGTCTCACCAATGCCCTGTATAACTGTAGTAAGACATCCTTGCTCCTGTACTCAAATCCTCTTGCAATGAGCCCACTGCCTGGGCTCACACATACAACTACAATAGAAATGACAACATTCAGCCCAACCAGTCCATGTTGGTGTTTATTCTCACAGGAGCAGTAACCTTGATCCCACAAGCCCGCCCGGTTCCCATACCCCTTTATTATCCTTTCCCTCAACCACCTATCTAGCCAAGTCTTAAAAGTTGACGCGGTCTCTGTTTCAATTGCTAACTCCAGTAGTGAATGCCACAGCCTCACAACCCTTAATCTTATGCCTGTGACCCCTTGTTCTAGACCCTTCAATCATTGGAAACGGTCTCTTTCCATCGACTCCCAACCCGTCATGTTTTCAACCAACTCTATCAAGTCACCCGTAATCTCCACTGTTCTAGCGACCAGCAGCTCCAGCTTTTCAATGTCTTTCTCTGTATTTGTATCCCGGGCAGCATCCCAGTGAATGTGCGTCGTACCCTCTCTATTGTCTCAACGTCCTTCCGATAGTGCGGCGCCCTAATGGGGTGGGGCGTATTGCAGCGGGCTGACCGTGAGTGCCCGCGGCTGCCTGGAACGCGACGGTGCCATGGAAGTTGAGGCCAGGCCAGTCCAATCCCTTCAGTTTTCCACCATGCATGTTGGGTTAAAAATAGCCGCTCTCTTTCCTCCCTTCTCACCGGTTTTTAATGCACTCGGTTCCCCTCCCATTCATTCCACGCCCTTAATCCTCTCCCAATAGTCTCCTGTGTGATAAATCCATACTCGGTTCCTTCAACCCCACTCCAATGATTTATCCAGATGAGGCGCGGAGAATGGGATTACAACTGCCGTTCAATTCAAGGCCCCATCAGGACAGTGCATAGAGAGCGAATGCAGCCAACGCAATCGTAGAATGATACAACACAGGAGGAGGCCATTCGGCCCAGCGTGCCTGTGCTGGCTCTTTGAAAGAGCGATCCAATTAGTCCCACTGCCCTGTTCTTTCCCCAGAGCCCTGCAAACTTCTCCTTTTCAAGTATTTATCCCATTCCCTTTTGAAAGTTATTATTGAATCTGCTTCCACCGCCCTTTCAGGCAGCGCAGTCCAGATCACAACAACTCGCTGCGTAAAAGAAAACATTCTCCTCGTCTCCTCTGGCTCTTTTGCCAATTATTTTAAATCTGTGTCCTCTGGTTATCGTCCCTCCTGCCAGTGGAAACAGTTTCTCCTTATTTACTCGTATTAAAACCCCTTTATATAACTCAGTTACATCTGATAGAACTCAGTTATATGATCTCTGAAGTCCAGCAACAACTTGCAATTATACACCGCCTTTAACATAGTAAAACGTCACAAGGCACTTCACAGGAGCGTTATATAAGGTATTGGTGAGACCGCACCTGGAATACTGCATACAGTTTTGGTGTCCATACTTAAGAAAAGACATACTTGCTCTCGAGGCAGTACAAAGAAGGTTCACTCGGTTGAGTAGATTGGGACTCTACTCATTGGAGTTCAGAAGAATGAGAGGAGCTCTTATTGAAACATATAAGATTGTGAAGGGGCTTGATCGGGTGGATGCGGTAAGGATGTTCCCAAGGATGGGTGAAACTAGAACTAGGGGGCATAATCTTAGAATAAGGGGCTGCTCTTTCAAAACTGAGATGAGGAGAAACTTCTTCACTCAGAGGGTAGTAGGTCTGTGGAATTTGCTGCCCCAGGAAGCTGTGGAAGCTACATCATTAAATAAATTTAAAACAGAAATAGACAGTTTCCAAGAAGTAAAGGGAATTAGGGGTTACGGGGAGCGGGCAGGAAATTGGACATGAGGCTGAGTTCGGATCGGTCAAGGTCCTGTGGGTGGCGGAGCGGGCCCAGGGGCTGAGTGGTCGGGTCCTGCTCCTACTTCTTGTGTTCTTTAGATTTGAGGTTAGGATCAGATCAGCCATGATCTTATTGAATGGCGGAGCAGGCTCGAGGAGCCGATTGGCCTACTCCTGCTCCTATTTCTTATGTTCTTATGTTCTTATCAAACAAAAGTTGACACTGAGCTACATAAGGGAATATTGGGGCAGAGAGGTAGGTTTTAAGGAGCGTCTTAAAGTAGGAAAAAGAGGTAGAGGGGTTTAGGGAGGGAATTCCAGAGCGTAGGGCCTCGGCAGGTGAAGGCACGGCCGCCAATGGTGGAGCGATTAAAATCAGGGATGCGCAAGAGGCTAGAATTAGAGGAGAGCAGATATCTCTGAGGGTTGTAGGGCTGGAGGAGGTTACAGAGATAGGGAGGGGCGAGGCCATGGAGGGATTTGAAAACCAGGATGAGAATTTTGAAATCAAGGCGTTGCTTAACTGGGAGCCAGTGTAGGTCGGCGAGCACAGGGGTAATGGGTGAACGGGACTTGGTGCGAGTTAAGACACGGGCAGCCGAGTCTTGGATGAGCTTAAGTTTATGGAGGGTGGAACATGGGAGGCCGGCCAGGAGTGCGTTGGTATCGTCAAATCTAGAGGTAACAAAGTCATTGATGAGGGTTTCAGAAGCGGATGAGCTGAGGCAGGGGCGGAGTCGGGCGATGTTATGGAGGTGGAACTAGGCGGTTTTAGTGATGGCGCGGATATGTGGTTGGGAGCTCATCTCTGGGTCAAATACGATACCAAGGTTGTAAACAGTGTGATTCAGCAGTTTGAAAAGAGGTATTAGTAATTGAGTAATTAGTAATTTTTTTTTTCCCCCCAGAAGCTGGCAGCTGTCCTTCATTCTGCCAGTGCATTTCACACTTCTTTTAGCCTCAACCTGTCACATTTACACCTCCTCTTGCCTTGATCATCTCTTAATGTCACTCAATGTCTCTTAATCTCTCCTTTTGTTCTTTCATCCCCTCCCCCTTTTCCCAGCTTTATCCTTGTTTTAAATCTATTTCATTTCCTGCTTTTTTCCAGTTCTGACGAAAGGTCTTCGACCTGAAACGTTAACTCTTTTTCTCTCTCCACGAATGCTGCCTCGCCTGCTGAGTTTTTCCAGCGTTTTCTGTTGTTATTTCGGATTTCCAGCATCTGCAGTATTTTGCTATCGTATTAGTAATTGAGGGTTGTTTGAGCAAAGGGCAGTGCCTCTAGAAGGATGATTGTAATCTCATTTGAAGAATAGCCATTTGGACGTAGTAGCGAGAGAGTTGGTGGAACCCAGGAGAGGAGGCGAGAGACTCCAACTAATCTTTGACGGTTCCCGAGGTCTGGGTGAGGGAGATGCAGTGCAGCTCTCCACAGGACAGTGTGTTTAGAATTCCTGACAGTCTAAGATCAGCTGATAATATAATTAACATCCCCTCCCAATAAAAACCCAAGCAAAATCCAGCAAATATCCTGATGGTGGATAGCAGCCGTGCCTTTTTGCAGTAACTCTGAGCGGGTTACTTCGACTTGTCTTGCTTCAGCTCCCCTCCACCCCACCGTGTGTCTTTCAGATTCCCAGAGTTACTTTAATGTTGTTTTTTGAAGTTGCCATGTAGCTCTGCAGAAATGGATATGGAGCAAACTTAATTCAACACGCGCGCGCACACACATGGGTACGGTCGTGTCGTGGTTACGTTGCTGGACTAATAATCCAGTAGAATGTGAGTTCGAATCGCACCGTGCGCATTTTGAAAATTTGGGAATCCAGTTTAAAAAGCTGGTATCAGTAAAAGTGACCGTATAGCTATCTGATTGTCGTAAAAAAATCCCGAACTGGGTCACTAATGTCCTTTTAGGGAAGGAAACGTCCTTGCCTGGCCTATATGTGGCTCTGAACTGCCCTCTGAAGTGGCCGAGCGAGCTACTCGATCGTATCAAACTGCTACCGCCGGTTCTTCAACAACCACAACTTGCATTTATATAGCGCCTTTAATGCAGTAAAAACGTCCCAAAGTGCTTCACAGGATCGTTATCAAATAAAATTTGTCACCGAGCCACATGAGGTATTAGGACAGGTGACCAAAAGCTTGGTCAAAGAGGTAGGTTTTAAGGAGTGTCTTAAACGAGGAGAGAGGTGGAGAGGTTTTAGGGAGGGAATTCCAGAGCTTGGGGCCGAGACAGCTGAAGGCACGGCCACCAATGGTGGAGCGATTAAAATTGTGCTGCCTTCTCGGGGCAACTAATGGGCAATAAATGCGGCCTTGCCAGCGACGCTCACATCCCAAGAATGCAAACGTTTTTTAAAATAGACACCCGGCCCTTTGATCAGGTCATTGCAGCTCCATGATCTGTGCTTTGTTTCAGAGAGTCCGGCGCCGCTCTGCGATTGTTGCTGTGCTGCCTGCACTGTCTCTGCGTGCTAGTGTAGCTTCAGCATCTTTCCCGATCCTCGCCCAGTCACGCTGAGGCCAATACAGTTCCCCTACTGCCATCCTGGGATTGAACCTGGGACCTTTCTGATCCCTGCAGCTCCATTCCACACAGGGCAGGGCACTCAGCGACCAAGTTATAACCCAGGAAGTCTTTAAAAAAAAAGAAGTGATCATAGAATCACACCGCACAGAAGGAGGCCATTCGGCCCATTGTGCCTGTGACGGCTCTTTGACAGAGCTATCCAATTAGTCCCACTGCTCTTTCCCCATAGTCCTGCAAATTTTTCCTTTTCAAGTATATATCCAACTCCCTTTTGATAGTTTTTGAATCTGCTTCCACCACCCTTCCAGGCAGTGCATTCCAGAGCATAACAAGTTGCTGCGTAAAAAAAATTTCCCCCTCGTCTCCCCGGTTCTGAAATGTTCGCCCTTGGACACTGCGACTATATTCCATGGTGCCTGCATTGTGTCAGTGTGCTAGTGCAGCTTCATTATCTCTCCTTTATTGGATACGATTTTGAACTGCCTTCTGACGAGATCCAGACACGAGCTGGCATTTGATGTTCAGGGAGTTGTACAGTTGACTGAGTTAGTCCTGCCCTCCGCTCCATGATGTGAATGCATGCTGTGGTTCCATGATGTCTGACTGCTTTATAAAAAAAAAAAATACTGTAACAAATAGGTGTCTGAAATCTCGAGCAGTAAGTTTTCAAACTCTGTGGTGCGGGACGACCTCACCCATATCCCAACAATTCCAGAAGATATTTACTTTATAAATAGAGACATAGCACACAAAAGCAAGGAAGTTATGCTGAAACCTTTTATAAATCGCTGGTTAGATCTCAGCTGGATTATTGTGTCCAATTCTGGGCACCACACTTTAGGAAGGACGTCAAAGCCTAGGAGAGGGTGCCGAGGAGATTTACAAGAATTCTCCCAGTGATGAGGGAATTCAGTTATCTGGAGAGACTGGAGAAGCTAGGGTTGTTCTCCTTAGAATTGAGAAGGTTAAGTGGTGATGTAATAGAGGCGTTCAGAATTATAAGGAATTTTGATAGACTAAAGGAGAAACTATTTCCACTGACTGTAAGGTCAGTAACTAGAGGACACACATTTAAGATCATTTGGCAAAAGAACCAGAAGGGGAATGAGGATAATTTTTTATTACACAGTGAGTTGTTATGATCTGGAATGCACTGCCTGAAAGGGAAGTGGAAGCAGATTCAACAATAACTTTCAAAATACTCTTTTGTTTCTTAACTTGTCCCATTACCATCTCCTTTTGCCTTGCACCATCATCCCTTTTGTCTCTTAATCTCTCCTGCCTTCCATCCTATCACAGGCCTCCCCCCTCTCCCTGCCCCTGCACTTGCTTAAAAACCTGTTCCATCTCCAGCTTTTTCCATTTATGACGAAGGGTCATCGACCTGAAACGTTAACTCTGTTTCTCTCTCCACAGATGCTGCCTGACCTGCTGAGTATTTCCAGCATTTTCTGTTTTTATTGCTAGCTTTCTGTGTTTCTTGCACGAGGACACCCAAATCTCTCTGAACACCAACATTTGAAAGTTTCTCGCCATTTAAAAAATATTCTGTTTTTCTATTCTTCCTACCAAAGTGAATAACCTCACATTTCCCTACATTATACTCCATCTACCACCTTACTGCCCACTCACTTAGTCTATCTATATCCCTTTGCAGACTCTTTGTGTTCTCCTCACAGCTTACTGTCCCACCTAGCTTTGTATCATCAGCAAACTTGGATACATTACACTCGGTCCCTTCATCTAGGTCATTAATATAGATTGTAAATAGCTGAGGCCCCAACACTGATCCTTGCGGCACCCCACTAGTTACAGCCTGCCAACCCGAAAATGACCCGTTTATTCCTACTCTCTGTTTTCTGTCCGTTAACCAATCCTCTATCCATGCTACTATATTACCCCCAACCCTGTGAGTCATAATCTTGCGTAGTAACCTTTTATGTGGCACCTTATCGAATGCCTTTTGGAAATCCAAATATACTACATCCACTGGTTCCCCTTTATCTACCCTGCTAATTATATCCTCAAAAAACTCTAATAAATTTGTCAAACACGATTTCCCTTTCATAAAACCATGTTGACTCTGCCTAATCATGTTATGATTTTCTAAGTGCCCTGATACCACTTCCTTAACAATGGATTCCAGCATTTTCCCGATGACTGATGTCAGGCTAACTGGCCTGTAGTTCCCTTAAACCTCTCCAAGTGCCCATTAATTTTTTCCTTGATTACTGTTTCTAAAACTTTACCCACCACTGATGTTAAACTGACCTGCCTGTAGTTACTAGGATTGTCCTTACACCCTTTCTTGAACAATGGTGTCACATTTGCCATTTTCCAATCCTCAGGCACCTCCCCCGCATCTAGGGAAGATTGGAAAATTATGGCAAGCCCTTCTGCTATCTCCTCCCCCAATTCCCTTAGCAATCTGGGATGCAAGCCATCTGGACCAGACGACTTATCCACTCTAAGCATACCCAGCCTTTCTAGTTCATCCTGTCTATCAATTTTCACCCCTTCCATTGCTTCTACCTTTTCCACTGCTACCGCTATTTTGTCAGCATCCACCTCCTTAGTAAACACCGATATAAAGTACTCATTGAGTATTCTAGCCACGCCCTGCGCCTCTAAGCATATAATAACTTCTTTGTCGCTAATAGGACCCACCCTGTCGCTTACTGTTTACATGCCTGTAGAAGATTTTTGGGTTCCCTTTTATGTTAACTGCCATTCTACTCTCATATTCTCTCTTTGCCAATCTTATTTTCATCTTCACTTCCCCTCTCAACTTACTGTATTTGGTCTGGTTCTCCCTTGAAGAATTCACCTGACGTGCATCATACATCATTTTTTTGTTTCATCATCTTCTCTATCTCCCTCTTCATCCAGGGAGCCCTTGCTTTGGAGCCCTTGCTTTGGTTCCCTTACCCTTGCCTCTTGTTGAAATGTACCTAGCCTGTACTTGGAACATCTCCTCCTTAAAGATCACCCATTGCTCCGTTACAGTTTTTCCTGTCGGTCTTTGGTTCCATTTTACCCTGGCTAGATCCTTTCGCATCCCTTTGAAGTTAGCCCTATTCCAGTTTAGAAGTTCCACTCTAGATTGTTCCTTACTCCTCTCCATTGCTCATCTAAATCTTATGATACGATGATCACTCGTACCCAAGTGTTCTCCCACAGACACTTGGTTGACCTGGCCCACCTCATTCCCCAGCACCAAATCCAGCAATGCCTCCTTCCTAGTTGGGCCAAGAACATACTGGTCAAGGAAATTCTCCTGAACACATTTCAGAAATTCCTCCCCCTCCTTTCCCTTTACCCTAGCATTATCCCAATCGATATTTGGGTAATTAAAGTCCCCCAATATCACCAGTCTATAGCTCTTGCATATCTCTGCGATTTCCCTGCAGATTTGCTCCTCTACCTTCAATCGCGTGATCATTCCCGTTTTGCTCCTTAACTCTAACCAAATGGATTCTGTCCTTGTCCCCTCAAGAACACCCTCCCTTTCCAACACTACAATTTCTTCCTTAATCAGCACTGCCACCCCACCTCCCTTTTTTCCTTCGCTATCTTTTCTGAACACCTTGTCCTCACTGTTTTTAAGCCACGTTTCCGATATTGCCACACGACTAATTGTGCTTGTAGCTCACCAACCTTATTCACCACACTTTGTGCATTTACGTACATGCATTGTAAACCCATTTTTGAATTTTTCGTAGTCTTTCTTAGTCTGCTCCTTTCTAATATGGTACTCCTTCCGCCTCTAGTACTACTGTCTTCTCTAGTAATATCCAACACACTCACTCTTTCATGCATCTTATTCCTCTTTTCTACTCCTATATGCTGGTGCCCACCCCCCTGCCAAGCTAGATTAAACCCTCCCCAACAGCACTAGCAAACCTTCCTGCGAGAATATTGGTCCCGGCTCTGTTGAGGTGTAACCCGTCCGGCTTGTACAGGTCCCACCTTCCCCAGAAACGCCTTCCCAATGCCTCAGGAATCTAAAGCCCTCCCTCCTGCACCATCTTGCCAGCCACGCATTCATCTGTTCTATCCTCCTATTCCTGTACTCACTAGCACGTGGCACCGGGAGTAATCCGGAGATTACTACCTTTTGAGGTCCTGCTTTTTAATCTCTCTCCTAGATTCCTAAACTCTGCCTGCAGGACCTCATCCCTCTTTCTGCCTATGTCGTTGATACCGATATGGACAACGACCTCTGGCTGTTCACCCTCCCCCCTCAGAGTGCCCTGCAGCCACTCAGTGACATCCTTGACCCTGGCACCAGGGAGGCAACATACCATCCTGGAGTCATGTCTACGGCAGCAGAAACGCCTGTCTGCTCCCCTAACTATAGAATCCCCTACCACTATTGCTCTTCTACGCTTGCCCCCCCCCCCCGGCCGTGCAGCTGAGCCACCAGTGGTGCCTTGGACTTGACTCTGGCTGCACTCCCCAGCGGAACCATCGCCCCCACCAGTACTCAGAACAAAATACTGGTCGGAGAGCAAGATGCACTCCGAGGACTCCTGCACTACCTGCCTGGTCCGCCTCTTCTGTCTGGCGGTCACCCATTCCCTCTCTGCCCGCATACTTTTAAGCTGCGGGGTAACCACCTCCAGAAACGTGCTATCCACGTAACTCTCAGCCTCGCAGATGCACCGCAGTGACTCCAGCTGCTGCTCAAGCTCTGAAACACGGCTCTCGAGCTGCCGTAGCTGGTGACACTTCCTACACATATGGGCGTCCAGGACATCCCACATGGCACAGGATGTGCACTCCACGGGACTGAGCAGCCCTGCCATGCCTCTATTTAATAGACTAAGAACTAACTTAGCAGAAATAAACTTAAAACTTAAAAAAAAAACTCACCAGCTACTCACCAATCAGCTCCTTGTGCCAACGTCAATTTTTCTACTCTGACGTCACTCTTTCGAATGCTGCCTCTCTCGCTCTGCTCCCGCTCTGGTCTCGCCCAGGTCCGCTGCTCCCGCTCCTCTCGCACTCTTTACAGCGCCGTTTCTCCTGCACCTCTCGCGCTCTTTATAGCGCCGCTGCTCCCGCTCCTATTGCGCTCTTTACAGCGCTGCTGCTCTCGCTCCTCTCGCGCACTTTACAGCGCCGCTGCTCCCGCTCCTCTCACGCTCTTTACAGCGCCGCTGCTCCTGCTCCTCTCGCTTGAAAAGACAAGGAAGCAGTGCAGGAAAGTGATTGGGGTAAGGGTAACCAGATTGTGTCAGGAAGGGACAGAGCATACAAACAAAGGAGTGCACTAACAAATAGGGTCTGGGCAAGAAAAAATGGTAAGACAAATAGGGCCATAATACAAAAAAATGTTAAGATGTCTAAAAATGTTAAAAAGACAAATCTAAAGGCACTGTATCTGAATGCACGAAGCATTCGTAATAAGGTAGACGAATTAACAGCACAAATAGATGTAAACGGATACAATAAAATTGCGATTACGGAGACAGGGCTGCAGGGTGACCAAGGCTGGGAGCTGAATATCCAAGGATAGTCGATATTTAGGAAGGACAGGTGAAAAGGAAAAGGAGGTGGAGGGTGGCCTTGTTAGTAAAGGATGAAATCAGTGCAATAGTGAGAAAGGATATTGGCTCAGAAAATCAAGATGTAGAATCAGTCTGGGTGGAGCTAAGAAGCACCAAGGGGCAGAAAACATTGGTGGGAGTTGTCTGTAGGCCTCAACAGTAGTGGTAATGTAGGGGATGGCATCAAACAGGAAATTAGAGATGCATGTAGCAAGGGTACTACAGTAATCATAGGTGACTTTAGTCTACATATAGACTGGCCAAACCAAATTAGCAATAATACTGTGAAGGATGAATTCCTGGAGTGTGTACGAGATGGTTTTTTAGACCAGTACGTTGAGGAGCCAACTAGGGAAGAGGCTATCCTAGATTGGGCATTGTGCAATGAGAAAGGGTTAATTAATAATCTTGTTGTGCGGGGTCCTTTAGGGAAGAGTGACCATAACATGATAGAATTCTTCATTTAAAATGGAAAGTGAAGAAGTCCAATCCGAAACTAGGGTCCTAAATCTAAAGAAAGGAAACTACGATGGTATGAGGAGTGAGTTGGCTATGATAGGTTGGGGAGCTTCATTAAAAGGCATGACGGTGGATAGGCAATGGCTAACATTTAAGAAACGAATGCATGAATTGCAACAGTTATACATTCCTTTCTGGCGCAAAAACACAAAAGGAAAAGCGGCTAACAAAAGAAATTAAGGATAGTATTAGATCCAAAGAGGAGTCATATAAAGTTGCCAGAAAAAGTAGCAAGCCTGAGGATTGGGAGCAGTTTAGAATTCAGCAAAAAAGGACCAAGAGATTGATTAAGAGGGGAAAAATAGAGTATGATAGTAAACTTGCAAGGAACATAAAAGCGGATTGTAAAAGCTTCTACAAGTATGTAAAAAGAAAAAGATTAGTGAAGACAAATGTAGGTCCCTTACAATCAGAAATGGGAGAATTATAATGAGGAACAAGGAAATGGCAGAGCAATTAAACAAATACTTTGGTTCTGTCTTCACAGAAGAGGACACAAATAACTTCCTAGAAGTGCTAGGGAACCAAGGGAGAAGGAGGAATTAAAGGGAATTATTATTAGTAAAAAAATAGTGCTGGAGCAATTAATGGGACTGAAAGCTGATAAATCCCCAGGGCCTGATAATCTGCATCCCAGAGTACTAAAAGAGGCATCCATGGAAATAGTGAATGCATTGGTTGTCATCTTCCAAAATTCTATAGATTATGGAACAGTTCCTGCAGATTGGAGGGTGGCAAATGTAACCCCACTATTTAAAAAAGGAGGGAGAGAGAAAACGGAACTACAGACCGGTTAGCCTAACATCAGTAGTAGGAAAAATGCTAGAGTCTATTATAAAGGATGTGATAACAGGACACTTAGAAAATATCAACGGGATTAGACAAAGTCAACATGGATTTATGAAAGGGAAATAGTGTTTGACAAACCTACTGGAGTTTTTTGAGGATATAACTGGTAGAATAGATAAGGGAGAACCAGTGGATGTGGTGTATTTGGATTTTCAGAAGGCCTTTGATAAAGTCCCACATAAGAGGTTAGTGTGCAAAATTAAAGCACATGGGATTGGAGGTAATATACTGGCATGGATTGAAAATTGGTTAACAGACAGGAAACAGAGAGTAGGAATAAATGGGTCTTTTTCGGGTTGGCAGGCGGTGACTAGTGGGGTACCGCAGGGATCAGTGCTTGGGCCCCAGCTATTCACAATATATATCAATGATTTGGATGAGGGAACCAAATGTAATATTTCCAAGTTTGCTGACGACACAAAACTAGGTGGGATTGTGAGTTGTGAGGAAGATGCAAAGAGGCTTCAAGGCGATTTAGACAAGTTGAGTGAGTGGGCAAATACATGGCAGATGCAGTATAACGTGGATAAATGTGAAGTTATCCACTTCGGTAGGAAAAACAGAAAGGTAGAGTATTATTTAAATGGTGCTAGATTGGGAAATGCTGATGTACAAAGGGACCTGGGTGTCCTTGTACACCAGTCACTGAAAGCAAACATGCAGATGCAGTAAGCAGTTAGGAAGGCAAATGGTATGTTGGCCTCCATTGCAAGAGGATTTGAGTACAGGAGCAAGGATGTCTTACTACAGTTGTACAGGGCCTTGGTGAGACCACACCTGGAGTACTGTGTGCAGTTTTGGTCTCCTTGCCTAAGAAAAGATATACTTGCCATAGAGGGAGTGCAGCGAAGGTTCACCAGACTGATTCCTGGGATGGCAGGACTGTCTTATGAGGAGAGATTGGGTCGACTAGGCCTGTATTCACTAGAGTTTAGAAGAATGAGAGGGGATCTCATTGAAACGTATACAATTCTGACAGGGCTAGACAGACTGGATGCAGGGAGGATGTTTCCCCTGGCTGGGGGGTCTAGAATGAGGGGTCACAGTCTCAGGATACGGGGTAGGACTTTTAGGACTGAGATGAGGAGAAATTTCTTCACTCAGAGGGTGGTGAACCTGTGGAATTCTCTACCACAGAAGGCTGTGGAGGCCAAGTCACTGAATATATTTCAGAAGGAGATAGATAGATTTCTAGACACAAAAGGCATCAAGGGGTATGGGGAGAGAACGGGAATATAGTATTGAGATAGAGGATCAGCCATGATCATATTGAATGGCGGAGCAGGCTCGAAGGGCCAAGTGGCCTACTCCTGCTCCTATTCTATGTTTCTATGCTCCTCTCGCGCTCTTTACAGCGCCGCTCCTCTCGCTGCTCCCGCTGCTCCCGCTCCTCTCGCTGCTCCCGCTCCTCTCGCTGCTCCCGCTCCTCTCGCTGCTCCCGCTCCTCTCGCTGCTCCCGCTCCTCTCGCTGCTCCCGCTCCTCCCGCTGCTCCCGCTCCCCTCGCTCCTCCCGCTCCTCTCGCTGCTCCCGCTCCTCTCGCTGCTCCCGCTCCTCTCGCTGCTCCCGCTCCTCTCGCTGCTCCCGCTCCTCTCGCTCTTTACAGCGCCGCTCCTCTCGCGCTCTTTACAGCGCCGCTCCTCTCGCGCTCTTTACAGCGCCGCTCCTCTCGCGCTCTTTACAGCGCCGCTCCTCTCGCGCTCTTTACAGCGCCGCTCCTCTCGCGCTCTTTACAGCGCCGCTCCTCTCGCGCTCTTTACAGCGCCGCTCCTCTCGCGCTCTTTACAGCGCCGCTCCTCTCGCGCTCTTTACAGCGCCGCTCCTCTCGCGCTCTTTACAGCGCCGCTCCTCTCGCGCTCTTTACAGCGCCGCTCCTCTCGCGCTCTTTACAGCGCCGCTCCTCTCGCGCTCTTTACAGCGCCGCTCCTCTCGCGCTCTTTACAGCGCCGCTCCTCTCGCGCTCTTTACAGCGCCGCTCCTCTCGCGCTCTTTACAGCGCCGCTCCTCTCGCGCTCTTTACAGCGCCGCTCCTCTCGCGCTCTTTACAGCGCCGCTCCTCCCGCGCTCTTTACAGCGCCGCTCCTCCCGCGCTCTTTACAGCGCCGCTCCTCCCGCGCTCTTTACAGCGCCGCTCCTCTCGCGCTCTTTACAGCGCCGCTCCTCTCGCGCTCTTTACAGCGCCGCTCCTCTCGCGCTCTTTACAGCGCCGCTCCTCTCGCGCTCTTTACAGCGCCGCTCCTCTCGCGCTCTTTACAGCGCCGCTCCTCTCGCGCTCTTTACAGCGCCGCTCCTCCCGCGCTCTTTACAGCGCCGCTCCTCCCGCGCTCTTTACAGCGCCGCTCCTCCCGCTGCTCCCGCTCCTCTCGCGCTCTTTACAGCGCCGCTCCTCTCGCGCTCTTTACAGCGCCGCTCCTCTCGCGCTCTTTACAGCGCCGCTCCTCTCGCGCTCTTTACAGCGCCGCTCCTCTCGCGCTCTTTACAGCGCCGCTCCTCTCGCGCTCTTTACAGCGCCGCTCCTCTCGCGCTCTTTACAGCGCCGCTCCTCTCGCGCTCTTTACAGCGCCGCTCCTCCCGCGCTCTTTACAGCGCCGCTCCTCCCGCGCTCTTTACAGCGCCGCTCCTCCCGCGCTCTTTACAGCGCCGCTCCTCCCGCGCTCTTTACAGCGCCGCTCCTCTCGCTGCTCCCGCTCCTGATTCCTGAGATGAGAGGGCTATCTTATGAGGAGAGATTGAGTAGAATGGGCCTATATTCTATGGCGTTTAGAAGAATGAGAGGTGATCTCATTGAAACATAAGATTCTCAGAGGGCTTGACAGGGTAGATGCTGAAAGGCTGTTTCCCCTGTTTGGAGAGTCTAGAACCAGAGGTCACAGACTCAGGATAAGGGGTTGGGCATTTAAGACTGAAATGAGGGGAAATTTCTTCACTCAGAGGGTGGTGAATCTTTGGAATTCTCTACCCCAGAGGGCTGTGGATGCTCAGTTGTTGAGTATATTCAAGACTGAGATCGATAGATTCTTGGGCACTAAGGGAATCAAAATATATGTTTATCGGGTGGGAAAGTGGAGTTGATGTAAAAGTTTAGCCAGGATCTTATTGAATGGCGGAGCGGGCTCGAGGGGCTGTATAACCTACTCCTGTTCCTATTTCTTACGTTCTTATGGGAGGACCTCTCCCTTAATCTTAAATCTTCCAGAAGGTATCGTTAGTGGCCACATGTAGGCAGCACTATTGGTGCGGAAAAGTTATTTTACTAATAGCGGGGAGCAGAAACATAAGGGCTGATTTTAGCCTTGTCCGCTCAGCATAAACAAGGCAGGCGAGCAGTTAAAACCGCTCGTGGGAGTCGCCTGTCGACACCCCGTGACCGATCTCGCAGCATACATGAGAATTGCTAGATTGAAAAAAAGACCAAGGTTCATCTCGTTCGCCTTCTACCATTCTGATATTTGTATGATGCAACGATAAACTTCAGCTCATCCAAAACTCTTCTGCCCGTATCCTAACTCGCACCAAGTCCCGTTCATATGTCACCCCTCGCTGACCTACATTGGCTCCCGGTCCCGCAACGCCTCGATTTTAAAATTCTCATCCTTGTTCTCAAATCTCTCCATGGCATCGCCCCTCCCTATCTGTGTAACCTCCTCCAGCCCTACAAACCTCAGAGATAGCTGCGCTCCTCTAATTCTGGCCTCTCATCCATCCCTCACTTCCTTCGCTCCACCATTGGCTGCCTCGGCCCCAGGTTCTGGAATTCCCTCGCTAAACCTCTCCACCCCTCTCTTCTCCTTTTAAGATGCTCCTTAAAACGTACATCTTTGACCAAGCTTTTGGTCACCTGTCCTGATATCTCTTTGTGTGGCTTGGTGTCGAAGCTTTGTTTGACGCTCCTGTAAAGCGCCGTGGGACGTTTTACTATGTTGAGTTATTGTTGACTAATGTTGGAATCAATCTCGATCCATTTGTCTACAACAGACTCAGACATGGCGCGAGGAAATCACCATCATCAAACAAAACCGATTACCTGGTCTAAAATCGAAACAGAAAATGCTGGAAACACTCAGTAGGTCAGGCAGCATCTGTGGAGAGAGAAATAGAGATAACGTTTCAGTTCAATGACCTAGTCGTTCGTCTCATTGCTTTTTGTAAGACATTGATGAGCGCAAATTGTCTGCTGTGTTTGGGTACATTGCAACAGTGACTACACTTCAAAAGTAATTTATTGGCTGTAACGTGCTTGGGGATGTTCGGAGGATGTGAAAGGTGCTATATTATCTTTTGCTACTTCAGTCGATCCTTATAGTGGTCAAAATACTCTTCTGACTAAACCGGACATCTGTAAATGTACTGTTGGGCTATTTTTCACAGCTCAAGTGGCTTTGATGCAGACTTCCACATGCCATCTTTAGTGAACTCCTATATTGTAAGCGTGCTTTCGTTCAGCAATTTTATTTTTTGGTGTATAGAATCCTAATCCTTAGGTAACCTTTCCACAAGGAACAATATTAACATGAGGAAAAGATATTAATATAAGCGTACCAGCATCAGACCACATCCTGATTATCAATTGTTCTTGCAGAGGAATTGCTGCATTTTCCCCTTGGGTTAACGGTACTCCAGGGATCAGAGAATGTCTCTGTTCTCACCCCTCGCCCCACGCCTTACTGTGTATTTAACTGGCTGTATGCCAAAAGTGCGTAACATTATCTATATTCATTTTAAAGTAGTTGTTTTTTATTTAAAAATGATGTATTTTGGAGCTTTTGCAGTGTCGTGTGTACTCGTGGCTGCCCAGAGACTCTGGCCTTGAAATTATGCTGCATATGAAAGCCTAGTACATTCATGTGAAATTCTACTCTACGCTATTTCAAACGGTGATGATAACCCATTGAATATAATCTCCTGTTTAAGTAGCGGGGGAAGGATTGAGTGCATTAAGTGCCAGGCTCCCATGACAATATTTCAAGGTCTTTGTTGCTTCTGGGGATAGAAGTGTCCAGCAAAGGCCTGTGAACCGACTGCTACTGGGAAAGCTATGGACCGCCTCAGTGATTTATGAGCGTGGGGAGGAAGTCGGATATATACGTTCCCATAACACTTCATACTTCAATGGTGTAAATTCATTGCCAGTCGCTTACAACAACACTGCGAATGCAATTAAAGCACATCCGTGTTTCTAAACGATTTTTTTTAAAAGGAACATCAGAAATAGGAGCAGGAGTAGGCCATACGGCCCTTCGAGCCTGCTCCGCCATTCAGTAAGATCATGGCTGATCTTCGACCTCAACTCCACTTTCCCTTTAATTGACTTTAATTACGAAACCTAGGTTAAAATCCATTGCTCACAGTGCAAAACATTGCCAAGTTTAAAAGCGTGAAAGAGATGAGATTAAGTAAACAGTGATTGGGTGATGCCAAGCTTGGGTTTTGGAAGCCGACAGATTGTAGGAGGAAGGGGGTGCGGCGCGGCGCTAAGAAGGGACAGGAGAGGAAAGTTCTCCGAGCACTGATCGTATTTCAGATGAGACAGTAAACCAAGGTTCCGTCTGCTCTCTCGGGTGGACGTGAAAGATCCCATGGCTCTATTTGAAGAAGACCAGAGGAATTCTTCCCTGGTGTCCTGGGCCAATATTTATCCTTCAACCAACATCACTAAAATAGATGAGCTTGTCATTATCACATTACTGTTTGTGAGAGCTTGCTGTGTGCAAATTGGCTGCTGCGTTTTCCTACATTATAACTGGCTACAGTTCAAACATACTTGGAATAGAATCTTATAGCACAGAAAGAGGCCATTTAGCTCATCATGCCCGTGCCAGCTCTTTGAAAGAGCTGTCCAATGGAGTCCCACATTCCAGCTTTTACCCCACAACCCTGCAAATTAGGCCTCGCCAAGTACATGTCCAATTGCCTTTTCAAAGTTCCTATGGAATCTGATTCCACCATCCTTTCAGGTAGTGCGTTCCAGATCTTAACCCTCTGTGAAATAATTTCTCCCTAAATTTTTTTTTCCAATTATTTAAAATCTATGACCTCTCGTTAACAACCCACTTGCCAGAGGAAACAGTTTCTCCCTACTTACTTTCTCAAAACCCTCCATAATTTTCAATACCTCTATTAGGTCTCCACTTAACCTTCTCTGCTCAAAGGAGAACAGTCCCATCTTTTCCAATCTAGCTGAATTCCCTCGTCCTTGGTATCATCCAGGAAAACCTCCCCTGTACCCTCTAAAGGCCATCCTTTTCTAAAGTGAGGTGCCCCGAATTGGACACAATACTCCATCTGGGGCCTAACCAGTGATTTGTAAAGGTTTAGCATGACTTCCTTGTTTTTTGAAGTCAATGCCCCTATTTATAAAGCCAAGTATCCCATATGCTTTCTTAGCTGCCTTATCAACTTGCCCTGCCACCTTCAAAGATTTGCGAATATGCACCCCAGATCCTTGTGCTCTTGCACTCCCTTCAAAATAGTACCATTTAGATTATACAACCTCTCCATGTTGTTCCTCCCAAAGTGCATTACTTAATAAGCTGTAAAGTACTTATGGAACGTTCTGCGGTTGTGTAAAGTGCTATATAAATGCAAGTCTTTTATTGTAGTAAGACTGACTAGAAAGATTGTGATTGGTGGGGGGGAGAAACAGAGGTTAGAGGTGAAATAATTACTCATCATGTGACCATCTTTTTCTTGTATCGTGTGAATGGAAGTGAGAGCTACGTCAGACATTGATGGTCAGGTAGGAATCCTGCTCCTGATCCTTTCAGTGACCTGATTGGGAAACGCGCTTGTGTCGGTGGTGGGCTGTGATTCAACCATCATGGATGAATAACCTGCTGACACTCAGACTAGGCTCACACATGAAGAGTACCAGAAGGCTGCAGGTATAGCGCTCGGCTATCTTCATGTCTGTACCAAATGGGTGTTGAGGGCTGGGAGGTTACGCTGCTCGTGGAGGAGCATGGAAGGAGCTGTAGTGAGATTTGTAGCAGCATCTTGACGCTGTTTCTGGATCTTTTGTCGTGTTCTTTGTCCTGTCTCCACTTGGCCGATCAGAGACGTTTGTATCAAGTGTTCTGGCACTGCCATATATGCCCATGATATTAGAACAATAGGTTTTCCCAGTGGGAGCCCCTGTAACTTGTGCTTTTGGAGGAGAGGAGGTGGACTGTTCCCATTCGATGCTACCCTCCTACCCACATGTACAGAGGTGCACCGACCTGCCGATGACCATTGCTGGACTGGCTACACTGGCCAGTAGGCAGCCAGATTCACACCTCTGCCATTCGCTTGGAAAAATAACATCTGCCTGTATCATAGGGCTGGCACTGCCTTTGGCAGTAATAGTCACCTGTGTCGCCCAAGTCCTGTTCCTCTGCCTCCTTCCAGGCATGCTGCAGTATGGGGAGGGCTAGTCTCTTCACTACCACCTCGATCTGCGCTATTTCCACTTTGCCAACCGTCAAACATGGCTTGGAATTAAGTTTTCTTGCAGCCCTGTTTACACATGAGTTACTGAACCGATTCTTCCAAAAGTTATTAACGATAAGTGATGGATTAAAAAGGATAACAGGCTTTGCTAGTTTTCAAAGGGTACACGTTTTCTTTACCCTTCAGCCTCTCAACTTGTCTATACTATTGATCTCCCACATCTTTGCACTCTGTGACCAGTGTGGTCAATGTAAACAGAAAATGTAAAAGTGGAAGAAAATAGACTTTGACCAAGCATTTTGTGAAGAAGCAGACCCTTCTGGTATTCAGCATCGAGCAGTTAAACCTAATGGGCCTGTTTGTAAGCATCGAGCAGATTGAAGTCAACAAGTGTCTCTTGACGAAGGGTCACCGACCTGAAACGTTAACCCTGTTTCTCTCCACGATCTTGTCTGACCTGATGAGTGTTTCCAGCATTTTCTGTTGTTCGTGTCTCTTGAGCATGGGGCTATTAGTCTCGAGAATCCTCATTCAGCTACAAAGCCGAATATATTTTTGGGCTCGATTGGTAGCGCTTTTGTCTCTTGAGTCAGAAGGTCTTGGTTTAAGTCCCACTCCAGAGACTTGAGCACACAATCCAGGCTGATATTTCAGTGCAGTAGTGAGGGAGTGCTGCACTGTTGCAGATGCCGTCTTTCGGATGAGACGTAAAACTGAGACCCCATCTCCTCTCTTGTTAAAGATCCCACAACATTATTTTGAAGAAGAGCAGGGGCTTTCCCCAGGTGTCCTGGCCAATATTTATCCCTCAACCAACATCACTAAAAACCGATAATCTGATCATTGTCACATTGCTGTTTGCAGGAGTTTGCTGCGCGCAAATTGGCTGCCGCGTTTCCCTACATTACAACAGTGACTACATTTCAAAAAAATACTTTATTGGGTGTAAAGGGCTTTGGGACATCCTGAGGTTGTGAAAGTCACTATATAAATACAAGTCTTTCATATACTGTGTTTTCTGTTGCTATCAGTGCAGTGACTGGTACTGCTGCAGTAAGGGCTGCAAATGTAAGCTGTTAATATTTAATGATAAATTGGAGAAGTATTAAATTTTAACTTGTTGTGATATTGTGTCACTGAGGTTGAGGTGAAGCCTTGGCTCTCTTGTCACCATGCCACTTTTTTTATTGGCCCTCAACTCTCGCCTATTATTAAAAATTGAATTTTGTGGTCTCCAATTTGGAAAAAAAGCCCTGCATTTATTTAGTGCCTCGTCACATCTCTCCGCTGCCTTAAAGCGTTCACTTACTTTGAAATGCTACAGAAAGAAAGAACTTGCATTTATATAGATAATGCCTTTCTTGACCTCGGGACATCCCTAAGCGCTTTACAGCCAATGAAGTACTGTTGAAGTGTAGTCACTGCTGTAATGCAAGGAAATGTGGCAGCCAGTTTTGCGCACAGCAAGGTCCAATAAACAGCAATGTGATAATGACCTGATAATCTGTTTTATTGATGTTGGTTGAGGCATAAATATTGGCCAGGACACCGGGGAGAACTCCCCTGTTGTTCTTCGAAGTGCCAAGCAAGATAAAATACGTAAGTGGCAGATGAAATATAATAGAGAAGTGTAAAGTACTGCACTTATGAAGGAAAAGTGGGCAACAGACATTCTCCATGATGCTGTTGAAATAACTAAAGATGAAATTGAAAGAAACCTCGTAATCTTCGTAGATTCGATGCTTAGCATATCTGACCAATGAAGAGCATATCTGACCAGTGAAGAGCAGCAATCAGCAACGTCCATAGCATGTTGACGTACAAACCAGCGGAAGTTGTGCTCAAACTGTACAGAGCTCCGGTCAGGCATCACTTAGAGTACTGCATCCGGTATTGGTCACCGAGACACAAGGGAGATATTCAAGCATTGGAGGCAGTGCCGAGAAGAGCAAGGAGGTTAATCCCTAGTTTCAAAGGTCATATCTACGAGGAAAGACTGGAGAAACTTGGCCAGGACACCAGGAAAGCTCAATGAATAGTGCCATTGAATCGTTAACATCCACCTGCATCACTGGGATGCTTTTCTATATTAAGGGCTCTATACAAACACAAGTTGTTGCTGCCGCCACCACCACAACACCCTTGTTTTTGGGACATTTTCTGGACCCACTATAATGGGTGATCGCCAATCCTTGAGTCCTAGAACTTCTTGTCCTGCCATCTAATTAATGAAGGTTAGATCATTCCTTGAAGGTAGCCAAGGAATGACTGAATATGTTCTCTACTAAGCCAATGGTTGAACACTTTGTCCCTAGTATTGTTTTTGGGAGGTTAATAGTTTGCATGTACTCAGCTGCTGAATTAGGACACCAGGAGACTAAAAGGGAAACTCCTTACTCTGGTCAGAGCTCTGGATATGAGGATTCTCAATTTTCCCACATGACAAATTATGAGCAGTTCATGTAGAGGCGAGTAGTCTGATCTTTCTTCTTGTCACCAGAAGAATGATCGGGGTTGATGAAGAGGCTGAAAATCTTTTTCCATCAGCTTCCAAGTAGCATACGTCACCTTGGATGCCAAGGGTCATGTCTCAGGAAGATTTCTTTGGCTATAAAACATAATACCTAGACTTGGGGCTCACAAAGGCCAGCAACCATTTAGACCAAGCTGCTTGTTCTATCCCATGAAGAGATTTGGCTTCAGTTAGGTAAAAACAAAATGCTGGAAATACTCAGCAGGTCAGGCAGCATCTGTGGAGAGCGAAACAGAATTAACGTTTCAGGTCGATGACCCTTTGTCAGAACTGGAAAAAGTTGGAGATGGAACAGGTTTTTAAGCAAGTGTAGGAGCAGGGAAAGGGGGAAGGGGAGGAAAGAACAAAAGGGAAGGTCTGTGATAGGATGGAAGGCAGGAGAGATTAAGAGACAAAAGGGATGATGGTGCAAGACAAAAGGAGATGGTAATTGGGCAAGTTACGAAACAAAAAGATGACTCTAGATGAAGTGTAAATGGCAATGGCAGAATGATTGACAGCTGCCATGTGAAAGAGAGAGGGGAAAAAAAGATAGGGGCAGAGGTGATGATCTGAAATTGTTGAACTCGATGTTGAGTCCAGAAGGCTGTAAAGTGCCTAATTGAAAGATGAGGTGCTGTCCTTGAGCTTACGTTGAGCTTCATTGGAACAGTGTAAGAGGCCGAGGACGAAGAGGTCAGAGTGGGAGTGGAGCGGAGAATTAAAGTGACAGGAAGCTCAGGGTCACCCTTATGGACTGAACGGAGGTGTTCCACAAAGGATTTTGTTTGACCCTTTCCAGTTTGGAAGGTTTTGTCCATTCACCTTTTTACACGCAACGGCAGCCCAGGTTTTATGAGGTATCGTAGACCTACCTGCCCGACAGACGACCAGCCTCTCAATCTGGCCGAGAAGTCCAGGAACTCCATAAACTAGGAATTTTGGAGGCAATGAGGTAGTCCTGGAAAAACCTTTGCTAGCTTCAATTTAATCTTCATTATAATGCAAGTAAGCGGGAGGGAGAAACAAAGAGACACAAAGGAACCCTTGGCTCTTGCTTACAGGAAAAAAGCACCAACTTGGAAATGAGAGATACCACCACCAACTCACATTTATATAGCGCCTTTGACATAGTAAAATGTCGCCAAGACGCTTCACAGGAACGTTATCAAACGAAGTTTGGCACCGAGCCACATAAGCAGATATTAGGTCAGGTGACCAAAAGCTTGGTCAAAGAGGTAGGTTTTAAGTAGCGTCTTAAAAGGAGGAGAGGTGGAGAGATTTAGAGAGGGAACTTCAGACCTTAGGGTCCAGACAGCTGAAGGCACGGCCGCCAATAGTAGAGCGATGAAAATCGGGGACGGGCAAGAGGCCGGAATTGGAGGAGCGCAGAGATCTCGGAGGGTTGTAAGGCCGGAGGAGGTTACAGAGATAGGGAGGGGCGAGGCCATGGAGGGATTTGAAAACATGAATACGAATTTTAAAAATCGAGGCGTTGCCGGACCGGGAGTCAATGTAGGTCAGCGAGCACATAAAATCCACCATAAAAACTACTACTGAACAATGCCCAGATCTAAACCTGGAAAGAGAGTCATATCCACATCCTCGTAAAACCTGGGCTGCTGTTGCGTGTAAAAAGGTGAATGGACAAAACCTTCCAAACTGGAAAGGGTCAAACAAAATCCTTTGTGGAACACCTCCGTTCAGTCCGTAAGGGTGACCCCGAGCTTCCTGTCACTTTAATTCTCCGCTCCACTCCCACTCTGACCTCTCCGTCCTCGGCCTCTTACACTGTTCCAATGAAGCTCAACGTAAGCTCAAGGACAGCACCTCATCTTTCAATTAGGCACTTTACAGCCTTCTGGACTCAACATCGAGTTCAACAATTTCAGACCATAACCTCGGCCCCTATCTTTTTTTCCCCTCTCTCTCTCTCTCACATGGCAGCTGTCAATCATTCTGCCATTGCCATTTACACTTCATCTAGAGTCATCTTTTGTTTCTTAACTTGCCCAATTACCATCTCCTTTTGCCTTGCACCATCATCCCTTTTGTCTCTTAATCTCTCCTGCCTTCCATCCTATCACAGACCTTCCCTTTTGTTCTTTCCTCCCCTTCCCCCTTTCCCTGCCCCTACACTTGCTTAAAAACCTGTTCCATCTCCAACTTTTTCCAGTTCTGACAAAGGGTCATCGACCTGAAACGTTAACTCTGTTTCGCTCTCCACAGATGCTGCCTGACCTGCTGAGTATTTCCAGCATTTTGTTTTTACCTAACTGAAGCCAAATCTCTTCATGGGATAGAACAAGCAGCTTGGTCTAAATGGTTGCTGGCCTTTGTGAGCCCCAAGTCTAGGTATTATGTTTTATAGCCAAAGAAATCTTCCTGAGACATGACCCTTGGCATCCAAGGTGACGTATGCTACTTGGAAGCTGATGGGAAAAGATTTTCAGCCTCTTCATCAACCCCGATCATTCCTCTGGTGACAAGAAGAAAGATCAGACTACTCGCCTCTACATGAACTGCTCATAATTTGTCATGTGGGAAAATTGAGAATCCTCATATCCAGAGCTCTGACCAGAGTAAGGAGTTTCCCTTTTAGTCTCCTGGTGTCCTAATTCAGCAGCTGAGTACATGCAAACTATTAACCTCCCAAAAACAATACTAGGGACAAAGTGTTCAACCATTGGAGTGGAGTTCACAGATGGGGGTACGGGGCGGTTGAAGAGCAATGTTCCCTCTAATTATTTTTTTCCTGTGTGGACCGTTTAAATTTGCTGCGGCTGCGCACGCGCGGTATCTCTTCCAGCGGCAACGCTGGTAAGCGGCCTGTGCGGGACCTCGCGATTGCTGCGCGGCCGTGCACGCGCGGCATCTCTTCCAGCGGCAACGCTGGTAAGCGGCCTGTGCTGGACCTCGCGATTGGTGTGTGGCTGCGCACGCGCGGCATCTCTTCCAGCGGCAACGCTGGTGAGCGGCCTGCGCCGGACCTCGCGATTGGTGCGTGGCCGCGCACGCGCGAGATCTCTTCCAGCGGCAGCGCTGGTGCGCGGCCGTGCACGTGCGGTATCTCTTCCAGCGGCAGCGCTGGTGAGCGGCCTGCGCGGGACCTCGCGATTGGTGCGTGGCCGTGCACCTTACTAGGAACATTGTTGAAGAGGCCGTGGGTGGGGGGGGCGGTGGGCTGCAGGTCCCGGGGGGTGGCTGCGGGTCGCCGGTGGCTGGGGGTTAAAATTCCCCCCTTTAGAATTCAGGTTATTTACATTTAAATATAAGTATTTGTACATATGTGGAAGACCAGATCTGATAAAGTACTGGTTGTGGTCATTTCTCTTCTCCAAAGGAGTGTTGTTTGTACATTTATACAATCCTCTAAAGATTGCCAGTGTGCAACAGAGGGACGTAAACATAGCACATAAAGTGAGAGGGCAGTGTGGAAGAAATGCTATTGCGCTGCACTACTCTCTAACCATGAGCGATTGATCAAATTGCAAATGAATTGATCTGTTAAACCATTGAGTTTCTTTTGCTTTTGATTTGTACATGTTGGCAGCTAAACGCAATTTTTTTGATTACAATGTTTGCATCAAGCTCAACATAATCTATTTGAGAAAACAGTGACCTGAATTCAGATAAATAACCAACTGATGCATTCCTGGTAAATAGCAACCAGGTGAAGTAGTGACAGGTGACTTACCTGCATGCCAGCAGCCCTGCCTAACAACATTTTTATTATACCACATCATGTGTGTTATTATGTATCCCACGTGTACTCACTTGACCAGTGAAATAAATCAGTGGGAGTTTCCCTCAGTGGCTCAGCCGGTTTATACAGTGAGTGGCCGAGCCGTGCAAAACAAGGGCTACCAGATTTGATCCCCGTCTTCGCTGAGCTACGTGATCTCACCCACTGAGGTGGGTGCAAGGCAGGCTGCAGTTTACCTCGACACCTCTGGGATAGGAAGGGGCCAATCTACCGAGGTTCCTGCACCGTCTCGCTATTCACTGACACGTGCCGAAAGCGCGTGTCTGCACACTCGGCGTGGACTGTGATCGGCTGTGATGGTTCCTGAAGTCGAGCAGCCTGCTGGCACTTCCCTTCAAGATTCGCACGTGGATAATGACCACATGAATGTGTTAACGCTTACAATGTCAATGTGGGGGAATATGCTTTGGAATGGGTTTGGTGCAGTGTGGAAATGAACATGCACGTGGATTTAGCAAACAGTAAATCATTTAGACTCCACATTTGCCCTGCTTTACACAGAAGCATTACTGCATTGGACTATCCTGACTCTCTTCACATAGAATAACGTCTTATTCTTGCTTTCCAGAAAGTCCTCTATGTGTTCTCCTGAAAATCAGCTGGAGGAACGGCTGCAGATAGGTACTGCTTGTAAATCTTTCCAACCTTCTGTAGATCTGAAGTTACCTTTCGGAATACTGTTTTAAATAAAGTAAAGGCTTAAGAAATAAGTGTCCTGCAACCCTCCACTACAAAGTGGTGAGGTCCGGGTTGTGTCTTTGATTCCTCTGTGAAGACTCGCACAATAAGTTCCTGATATTGGTCGGAGGAAGACACTATTAAAAACCAGGAGAGCTGTGACCCTTTGCTAAAGGGAAGAAGGGGAAATTGTTAAAGTTAACCTGGGCTTTTCTTGTGCACCTCCTGTCTTAGTTGCACTAGCCCAGGCTTTGGAGTAAGTCATGTGCCTGTCCTGTGCTCTGTTTGGGAATTGTGCATGAAATAAAGTGGAGGGAACATTGATTAATTGTAACAAAAGCAAAATACTGCGGATGATGGCAATCTGACGTAAAAACAGAAAATGCTGGAAATACTCAGCAGGTCAGGCAGCATCTGTGGAGAGAGAAACCGAGTTAACGTTTCAGGTCGATGACCCTTTGTCAGAACTCTGTGAATTGTCTTCAGCTCGGTATCTTGGTGCCACTATACTGCAGGTATCGGTCTCAGGCCGGCACTTGTAGAGTTTGACATGTATCTGAGTTAGCCTGCTTAAGCTGCATGTTGCGCTGAGTACAGTGACAAAGGAGCTCTGATAAAGGAGCTCTGATGTTGTTTCCTTGGATGCGTATGCAGAGCTTTGATCTCGGCGGTGGCTAGGTTTTTCCACTGCTAGAGAGTGTGTCTGCTGGCTCCTAACGTCAGAAAGACTCTATCCAGTCCCCAACCACTTAGACCATCCATGCTTCTTACAGTCACCCGCCTGTAACGAGCAAATGACGCTAACCATTTGTTATTAACACTGAAGCCAGTTATAAAGGCGTCGCTTATGACTTATTAAGCGCGCCAGCTATATTGGAGGTGGAAGCTTTGTCATAATGTTCAGAAGTTGCCGCCAGCTCTTTTTAAGCTTTTGAACCGATTAGCTCGATAACAAAGATACGCCACGCTTGCTGAATTACTCCGCTATGTTGACATCATATGTTGATAAATGACGTTACAAATAATAATGAATATATAATGTATTGTTTTTGACATCACATTTAAAATAGATCCTGACCAGCAACATAGAAATTACAGCACTGGAAACAGGCCATTCGGCCCAACTGGTCTATGCCGGTGTTTATGGTCGACACGCGCGTCCTCCCACTCTACTTCCTCCATCTCACCGTATCAACATATCCTTTTATTCCTTTCTCCTTCATGTACTTATCTAGCTTCCCCTTAAATGTATTTATGCTATTCACCTCAACTACTCCCTGTGGTAGCGAGTTCCAGATTCTACCCATTCTCTGGGTAAAGAAGTTTCTCCTGAATTTCTTATTGGATTTATTAGTGTCTATCTTATATTTATAGTCCCTAGTTTTCACCCCCCCCCCCCCACCCACCAAAGTGGAAACGTCTTCTCTACGTCTACCCTATCGAACAATGAAATGCATCATTTATGTTTCTACTTGTGTGGAAATCCCATTGCCTTTCATTTTTTGGGTGGGATTTTTGCTCCGGTGAGGGATGTTAGTGCGGTTGGGGAATGGTATATTTTCATTCAGGCACCCAGTGTCGCCATCAAATGCTTCTGGGCCAAACGGCTGCAGTGCAAAGCTTCTGCTACGCTGCCCCATCAGTGCACAACCTACTGCACCAGTGAGACATTCCAGTCTCTCATACTAGCACCCATTCTTGTGGTCTGTCTGACTGCCAAATTAGGCCATGCCTCCTAAAATCTGGGTTGAAACTGCCAAAAGTCATTTCACATAGTCCTCCCCAAGAGCAGTAAGAGAAAGGAGACCTTTGCCTCATTAGTTTGTATCCCAGAGATGAAAGGATAATGCTCCAAACCAGTCTTTGGGAAGCTTGAGTGTTCTTTCAGAGGTGGGAAGACACTTATAATATATGAAAAATCTCCCCCCTGAGCATGCTTCTTCATCCAGCCTCCTCCTCTTCCCCTGCCCCTCGTTCCTGTTGCCCCCTCCTCCGATTTCCACTCCTCTTTCCCCTCTATTCCTCCCGCCTTGTATGCCTGTACGACCCGCTCCCTCCTCTCGTCCCCACTTTTCACCTTCCCCTTCTCCTGCCTCCCTTCCTCTCCTAGTTCCCCTCTCCCCCCTCCCTCTCCCCCCCTGGTAGGACAGTATAATTATAGCATGATCAGTTTCTGTAGGCAGTTTCCATTAAGATCATCTTGCATCTAATGAGTCTGTACACAGTGCAGTAGATGAGCAGTGTATCCGTAGAGTTGCTGTCTTAAATGAATATGAAAATAAGTAAGTGCTGCTTTGAATCTTCCTACAAGCGGTGTTAATGCTATAGTTATGACAAGATTGGAGCACAAGAACTTTGAAGTGCAGGAATAGGCCATTAGTCCAATCAGTCTGATCTTTTTGGAAATCAACCCCAACTATCTACCTTCTCACTCAATCCTTCTTTCCCCAGAAATGCACTAATGCCTCTTGAACCCAGTTATATGGTCTGCTTCAAAGCCTTCCCCTGGTTACTTATTGACAGCTCTTACCCAGGCATTAGCATGGCCTGTTTAGTGTAATGCAGGTCACTGCTCTGGAATTTGTTTGGATTGAGAATACACAATACATGTAATTATTTGGTACAACCTGAAAGTTTGTCTGATTTATTTTGCAGCTGACATTGATGATGATGACTTGGATGAAGTCGAAGAAATTCCACCCATCAGTTCTCTTCGTAAGCACCACATTGACTCGAAACCTATAGACCTGCCTCTTGCAGTAGTAAGTTGTTTTGTTATCATTCTTTCAGTGTTTATCACCGTACACTTTACAAACATTTTCATTTCTGTTCTTAGTGGAGCGATGGCAAGAGTATTAAACTTCCCGATCACCTTGCCAGTGCCACTACTGGAAGTGTACGGATATTTGGTGAAGACAGGACCTGGCGGTGGTGCCTACTCCTTCCCTGGCCAAAAATGGAACCTGCATTTCAATCCCGATTTTTAACTAGGGGCAGGCTGGGTAGCCAGGAATCCGCAGAGTTGAACGGGAGGCCCGAGGCCATGTTACCTCCTGGGTCTCATTAGAATATCATGGGTGGCTGTCCTTTCTGATTGCCTGTGGAATCGGGCAGCCTGCCGCGCGCAATTTTCAGTGCGACTTCTGACTCCGCTTCAGGCGGGGATGCACCTCTTGGAGCCGGGTTGCATTCGTCCGCCTTCATGTCCTGCCTTGAAACTGTTTATAAAGTGGTGGGAGCTGTGGACTCTCTCGCAACAGGAGTCCATGTTCGTAGGCTTGGCAGCTGTTGAGGAAGCTCAAACGGCATTCATGCAGGCTGTGGTCTCCAGCATTGGGAGATAGGTGTCCACCTTGGACCGAGTGGTGTTCAATATCAGTGGTCTCCCGGCCGGCCTCCCACCTTGCACCCTCCGTAAATTTGAGCTCATCCAAAACGCTGCTGCCCATATCCTAACTCGCACCAAGTCCCATTCACCCATCACCCCTGGCTCCTGGTCCGGCTACGCCTCCATTTTAAAATTCTCATCCTTGTGTTCAGAACCCTCCATGGCCTCACCCCTCCCTATCTATGTAACCTCCTCCAGCCCGACAACCCTCCGAGATCTCTACGCTTCTCCAATTCTGGACTCTTGCGCATCCCCGATTTTAATCGCTCCACCATTGCCGGCCGTGCCTTCAGCTGTCTAGGCACAAAGCTCTGGAATTGCCTCCCTAAACCTCTCCGCCTCTTTCTCCCCACCTTTAGGACGCTCTTTGACCAAGCCTTTGGTCACCTGTCCTAATATCTCATTATGTGGCTCGGTGTCAAATTTTGATAACGCGCCTGTGAAGCTCCTTGGAACGTTTTACTATGTTAAAGGCGCTATATAAATGCAAGTTGTTGTTGGACAGATTGGTATGCCGAATAGACAGGTGCTTTGAAGGAGCCACTCGTCTTCTCCAGTCCACTCTTCTGCAGATCAGCGGAAGTGGTGAGCCCCAGCCCCAGGTGTGTGGCAGTGACGTAATGGGAACTTCTGCTGTGTTGCCCTTCCCAGGATGTCAGAACGTCTGCTCCTTCCTCACCCCGCCTCTCCCCCCACCCCCCCCCCCCAAAAAAAAATGCCAATATCACCATGGTGCCAGAAGTCAGTTGGGTCAGCAGGCAAGGAGCAGTAGTCTGCAGCCGTGCCTTCACAGGCTCGAGCACAAAGAAGGCACTGGTTACGCGCATCCGTCTGAAGGATGGCGGTCTTCCACCAGCTTTGCTGAGACCACGAGGGGAGCACCCCATGGGGATAGTAGCCTTAGGAAACCTTCTTTGAAGAAAAGCACTATGGATAGAGCATCTGGATGAGAGATGAGTTTGAGATATTTGGTATTCATCGCCTTTATTACATTTGGCGTTTTTTGGTCTACAGTGTGGTTTCATAGCAGCTTCAGTCCGGATTCTCATTATATTGATGTAGGAGTTGTCTGAATGGACAAGGGAGTGGGTGAGGTGGTACCAAGGCCTGCTAAGCAGAGGGGCAGGGGCATGAGCAGGTCACCAGAATTGCCGAGCAATGAGCTGATCCCTCACACTTCTGCTTGGAAGGCCTTTTTTCTGCTGCTTCCTCCTCTTCCCCTCCATCTTCGTTGTCCGATGAGGCCTGCTGCTCGGGTTGTGATGTATGCGACACACGACACCTGATGACCGTAGGGACCTCCCAGACCTGTCGAGACACCTGAACCTCATCTTCAGTAACAATGATGATCCTGGTGGCCCCCTTTTTTTTTTATTGATTAACAGGATGTGGGCGTCGCTGGCAAGGCCAGCATTTATTGCCCATCCCTAATTGCCCTTGAGAAGATGGTGGTGAGCTGAGTGGCTTGCTTGGCCATTTCAGAGGGCAGTTTAGAGTCAACCACATTGCTGTGGGTCTGGAGTCACATACAGGCCAGACCGGGTAAGGACGGCAGATTTCCACCCCTAAAGGACATTAGTGAACCAGATGGGTTTTTACAACAATCCGTTAGTTTCGTGGTCACCATTACTGATACTAGCTTTTTATTCCAGATTTTATTTAATCGAATTTAAATTCCCCAGCTGCCGTGGTGGGATTTGAACTCGCGTCTCCGGATCATTAGTCCAGGCCTCTGGATTACCAGTCCAGTTTGCTACTGTACCCCTGGCTTCCATTATATCTGTGTTGCTCGAGAGTGGTGGGGTTGCGGCTGGGCATCGTGAGCCACGTCTGGAAGGGGGTTTCCCTTGTGCCCCAGCTGCCACGCTTCCTAGTTCCTGTGATTTAGATATTGGCGGGATGGTAGAGTGTCTCAGAATAATTGCGTCGTGACAGCTGCCTAGGTACTTGGAGGAAACCTGCATGATCCTGTCTCTGTGATCACCCACTGGCTGCGCGTCGATTGAGTGGCATCCTTTTGTATTGATGAATGCTGCTGGCTACATGTGGGCAGTCAATGACGGCCTGCGAGCGGGGGAGGTCGGCTACTGCTGCCAATCCCCTAGCTCGCTCCTGCTGACTGCCGAGGTTAGTGCAGAAGGTGATGTATTGGTTAGCCTTGATGACGAGAGCATGGGTCACCTCTTTAATCTGGGAGCTGCAGGCAATGTCCCCTGCAGCAAAGTGGAGCCGGTGGTGAAGAAGTTGAGGGGTGGGGGTGACTTTAAGAGCCACTGGTAAAGCACGGACCCCTGCTCCAGCAGACAGCAGGTCCCCTTGCAGGAGTTTGCAGAGGCCTGAGGGAACCTGCCTGGTTGAAGCAAGTTCCTTAGATAGGTCAAAGCGAGTTATTCTGTGCCTGTACACTCTGTTGGCCTCTTATGATCAGCCCCCTTCTGGTGTCTTCTGAGAGGCGATGCTCCTCCTCCTTCCTCCTCCCACTTTTCATTCATCCAGAAAAGGCAATAAAGCACCCATAATGATGAGAGCAAGGTTTCTGAGGTAAAGTAAGGCAAAACAAAAGTGTGAAAGAAACGATCTGGGAGCTGGAGACTCTCCTGGCACGCCAGACAACGAAGATTCAGTGACTCGTTGTGCTATAGCTATGTGCTCCTTTTTTATAAAGCCACCAATCCCACTGGGTTTTAAATAAATGACAAATGAAAGACATGGATGTATATGGCGCCTTTTATGACCTCAGGTTTTCCCAAAGTGCTTTACAGCCAATGAATTATTTTTTGAAGTGTAGTCACTGATGCAGGAAGCATGGTAGCCAATTTGCACACAACAAGGTCCCACAAACCGCAATGTGATGATGATCAGATAATCTGTATTTTTAGCGATGATGGTTGAGGGATAAATATTGGCCAGGACACTGGGGAGACCTCCCTTGCTCTTCTTTGAAATCGTTCCATGGGATCTTTTACGCCCATCTTAGACGGCAGACGGGGTCTCGGTTTAACATCTCATCTGAAAGACGACACCTCCGACCGTGCAGCACTCCCTCTGCACTGCACTGGAGTGTCAGCCTACATCTTGTGCTCAAGTTTCTGGCGTGCAGCTTGAATCCACAACCTTCTGACTCTGAGGCGAGAGTGCTACCCACTGAGCCACAGATGATGCTGACACTTCACTGGTGGCTTTTAAGCTGGGTGGGCCTCCTATTTGTGGCGCTGATGACATCATCGGGCCGCGACTTTTGCTTGACAAGTAGGCCCCCGCCTGGCGAACCCCACCTCGATCGCCATTTTAATGACCAACCCCCTGGCCTGTTGGCACCAAGTGGACTGGGTTTAAATCTAGGCTTTCGTGTCTAGGCTCTCCTACAAATAAAGTCCAGTATGGTGAGCTCCTGCAGGATGCACAACATCTATGGAATTGTAGCCCAGCAAGGAGTCGGTGCTCTCAGGAGAGATGGGGCAGAGAGAGAATTGGCAAAAAAAATAATTCTTGCACAAAGAAAGAAAGACTTGCATTTCTACAGCACCTTTCATGACCTCAGGATGCCCCAAAGCGCTTTGCAGCCAATGAAGTACTTTTTATTTTGAAGTGTAGTCACTATTGCAGTATAGGAAAGGTGAGAGATTTTCATGCTGGGAATGGACCTTTTCAGAAGTAACAACAACTTGCTTTTATACACCGCTGTAAAAAACCGTCCCAAGGCACTTGCCAGATGTGTAATCAGACAAAAATTGGCTCCAAGCCATGGAAGGAGATTATTAGGAGTGGGTGAATAAAAGGTCTCACTATTTAGACTCTGTCAGCAGTAAGCACTCCCAGCTAAAGCATGGGTTGAATGAGCAACAAGGTCCTTGCAACCTGTTCCATGTCTACCTCCCTGTTGTACCAATCTGACCTTTCCATTTATACTGCAGTGCATAGCCTCCTGTCCATTAAATACTTCCTACATTTCTTGGAGATAAAGATTGAGAGCAGTTGCTACTGCTGAGGAAAAAAGTTTGAACAATGCTGCAGAGTCCCTCTGAAATTAATTTTAGTCCCTAATTAAAGTTGAAACTTGCCTCTATTTCTTACATTAGATATCCCTACGGTCTCTCTGGGTGACGTCGACAGGTCACAGCTGAATTACGAGCAGTTCTGCACTGGTGATTTCTGATCACCTAAGGACAGGGTTGAGAATTAATTCAATTCGAGAGTTTGCTCATCTGCATGTACCGTGGGCTACAGACAAGTTTATTCACCTGTCAGCTTATCCCATCCAGTGTTTGTGCATAGATATTGAAACTTTGCTGTCCATATCCTAACTTGCACCAATTCCTGTTCACCCATCACCCCTGAGCTCGCTCCCAGTGCGGCAATGCCTCGATTTTAAAATTCTCAGCCTTGTTTTGAAATCCCTCCATGGCCTCGCCCTTCCCTATCTCTGTAATCTCCTCCAGCCCTACAACCCTTTGAGATCTGTGCGCCCCTCTAATTCTGGCCTCTTGAGCAGCCCCGATTTTCACCGCTCCACCATTGGTGGCTGTGCCTTCAGCTGCCTAGGCGCCTACTCTCTGAAATTCACTCCCTTAAACCTCTCTGCCTCTCCACCTCTCTCTCCTCCTTTTGAGACACTCCTTAAATCCTACCTGTTTGACCAAGCTTCTGATCACCTGTCCTAATATCTCATTATGTGGCTTGGTGTCAAAATTGAACATTCCTTGGGGAGTTTTACGACATTAAATGCAAGAAATATCTTGATCATAAAACAGTAACAAACCACAGATAAACAAATAGGAAATATAAAACTTTTATTATATCAGACAAACATTCACTGATCAAGGGCTCTTATTGACCTCTGGTTCCATATTTACAACCGGCTTATAAAGAATTTGCTTCTACCAGTAAAATGGATAGGGGAAGGAAGAACAATATTAAGTAAAGAATTTTTAATAGAAAATCCAGATTGGGTTAGATGGGGCAGGTTTCCTTTTTTTTTGAAAAAAGGTTCATTTAAGAAAAGAAATGTGGGTAATATGCTGGAGGTTAAAGATGTACAAGAACAAATAGAATCAGTGTATACAAATTTTAATTTTCAATTAAAAGTTCACAAGATAATTATGGAAGATCATTCGATCCATCTGGTTCATCCATTTGGAAATTTCCTCAAGTATTTTAGGTGTTTATTTTTGTAGTTCCTTGTTGTTCTGTAAAAGCTTTTGCCTGGGTTGGGCTTTCACATGTGCTGATTGTCCTGATACTTGGCTCAAATAGCTATTCCTTGTGTTTGAACCTGGACATATTCAATTGCAGGAGCCATCACAGCCCAAGTCCTGTCCCATCCCATATGCGTGTGCATATGTACACGTGCATGCACACTAATGGCAGTGGGAATGGCGAATCTTTGTTTTCCTTCCACTCTCTAGCACGGAGTACGACTCCAATGCTCTTGTCAGGTCTCTGATTGGTTATTTTTGAGCTTGAAGAAGGCGACAATTTGATCATAGAGGGAATGTCATGATTCTGTTCTCACCCGAGGCTCACTTTCTGGCATAATCGGGAACGGGATCCCTGGCTTATTCATTTTCAAGCCTACTAGCCTGGGGGCATTGAAAGAAAGACTTGCATATATTTAGCGCCTTTCAGGAACTCTGGACGCCCCAAAGCACTTTACAGTCAATTATGTACTTTAAAAAAAAATGTAGTCACTGTTATAATGTAGAAAATGCGGCAGCCAATTTGCACACAGGAAGGTCCTACAAACAGCAATGTGATAATGATCAGATAATCTGTATTTGTAGTGATGATGGTTGAGGGATAAATATTGGTCAGGACACGGGGGAGCTACCCTGTTCTTCTAAATAATGCGATGGGATCTTTTACATCCACCCGAGAGAGCAGACGGGGCCTTGGTTTAACGTCTCATCTGAAAGACGACATCGCCAACAGTGCCGCACTCCCTCAGTACTGCACTGGAGTGTCCGCCTAGATTATGTGCTCAAGCCTCTGGAGTGGGATTTGAAACCGCAACCTTCTGACTCCGAGGTGCTGCCCACTGCCTCCCGTGAGATCAGCTAACTGAACAAAGAGCAAAGATCAGACTTGGGACCTTCTTTGTCTTTTATTTCCTCGGCACATTTACCAGTTGAGCAATGGGAGAGGCGTGCCCTGCGGTTCCTGCCTCGCAGTCTCGCCTTTGGTCCTCTACAAACTATAGCATAGTGTGTGTCCGGTCTGGTCCGGAGCAAAGCATTGGTCACAATGGGGAGTGGTCATATTTTATGTAAGTGAAGGTTTCATATGGAACTGGTATTGATTTAACGGGTAGAAAATGAGATGATACCATATTTTTAAGTTGGGGCAGATCACTCTGAGGTATTTAAAGCTTGATTTCAGCAGGAAAAGGATTTGGGCTGTGGAAAGCACGTTCTATAATTGGCATTCTTTGCATTAAATACACATTATATTCTGTGTCAGACCTGTAGCTTTAACAGCCACTCCTGCAGCTGTTTCCTAAGCTGCTGTTCATTCTGAAAGGAGATAAGGCAGCTCTGGTGGACGTGTTGGGATTGGTATCGAAGGACTGTTGGGGGGAGGTGGGGGGGGGGGTGGGGAGAGAGAAGAGTCGAGAACTCTTGAGAATAAGAAAATGCTGGACAAAGCACAGCAGGTCAGTCAGCAACTCAAACAGTGAAGGCAAGTTTAACGCTTTGGATGCACTGTTGAAGGCTCCCAACCTGAAACATGAATTGATCATCTCTGAAGCTGATCAGCCTGCTGCCATTTTCCAGCACATTGTCCTTTTTGTTTCTGATTTCCAGCATGGGTTTTAGGGCAGATACACGGTATATAAAATATTACACATGGGTTGGAAAAATATGCGACCCAAGTATGCAATGACTTGGATTCAGTTAGCATAGGGTGCTTTAGAAAGAGTTCGAAGAGCAATAGTAGTCTCGTGACTTGCAATGCGGCAAAGCAATCAAAAAAGCAAATAGAATCCTGGGATCTTTAGCTAGAGTAGTGGAGTATAAGTCTATGGACATTATATTAAGGCTTTACCGTGATAGAAATGATTGCTGGAAATATTAGTGGACAAACAATTAACACAGTAAATATCAGCTTGGCTTAATTGGCAGCATTTTCACCTCGGTCACAAGCCCCACTTCCAGGACTTGAGCACATAATGTGGGCTTCAGTACAGTACTGAGAGAGTGATGCACTGTTAGAGGGACCGTGCTTCAGATGTGAAGTCCCGCCATGTCCTGTTGTCAACCCATCCCCCCCCTCAATCGACGCCATCAAATAAGCACAGATTAATTGGTCATTCATTTGGTTGCTGTATTCAGGATCTTGACAAGTGTCACTATTGACTGCCGATGTAAGAAATCCACTGCATGTGAAGTGCTTTAGACATTTCTGAGAGGAGTCATAAGACAATTTGAAAAGGCAAGGTTGTTATTTCCGGTTTATAAAGTAGTCACCTCTGTTAAAAGAGCAGAGCAAGGAATGTCATACAAATGTTAATGAGGAGGATGCAGAGAAACTCCAGTATGATTTGGACAGGTTGGGTGATATGGCAGATGCAGTATAATGTGGATAAATGCGAGGTTATCCACTTTGGTGGCAAAAACAGGAAGGCAGATTATTATCTGAACGGCAATAGATTGGGAAAAGGGGAAGTGCAACGAGACCTGGGTGTCCTTGTGCACCAGTCGCTGAAGGTAAGCATGCAGGTGCAGCAGGCGGTTAAGAAGGCAAATGGTATGTTGGCCTTCATAGCGAGAGGATTCGAGTACAGGAGCAAGGATGTCTTGCTGCAGTTGTACAGGGCCTTGGTGAGACCACACCTTGAGTATTGTGTGCAGTTTTGTTCGCCTTATCTGAGGAAGGAGGTTCTTGCCATGGAGAGAGTGCAGCGAAGATTCACCAGACTGATACTTGGGATGGCAGGAATGACGTATGAAGAGAGATTGGGTCGATTAGGCTTATATTCGCTAGAGTTTAGAAGAATGAGAGGAGATCTCATTGAAACTTATAAAATTCTAACAGGACTAGACAGACTAGATGCAGGAAGGATGTTCCCGATGGCGGGGGAGACAAGAACCAGAGGTCACAGTCTAAAGATAAGGGGTAAGCCATTTAGGACTGAGATGAGGAGGAATTTCTTCACCCAGAGAGTGGTGAACCTGTGGAATTCTCTACCACAGAAGGCAGTAGAGGCCAATTCATTAAATATATTCAAGAAGGAGTTGGATATATTTCTTAAGGCTAAGGGGATCAAGGGATATGGGGAGAAAGCAGGGACAGGGTACTGAATTTGGATGATCAGCCATGATCGCATTGAATGGCGGAGCAGGCTCGAGGGGCCGAATGGCCTACTCCTGCTCCTATCTTCTATGTGTTTATATTATTCGTCCATAGAATGATACAGCACAGAAGGAGGCAATTCGGCCCATCGTGCCTATGTTGGCTCTTTTGAAAGAGCTGCCCAATTAGTCCCACTCCCCCTGTTCTTTCCCCATAGCCCTGCAAATCTTCCCCCTTCAAGTATTTATCCAATTCCCTTTTGGAAGTTACTGTTGAATCTGCTTCCACCACCATTCCAGATCATCATAACTCAGTGCGTTTAAAAAAAAAAAATTCTCCTCTACCCTCTCGTTCTTCTGACAATTACCTTAAATCTGTGTCCTCTCATTACACCGAAGGTAATACGAGATAAAACAGAATTAAATACCACAGTGTACCAGACAGTTATGTACCCGACAGATGACCTTATTAGGCCAGTTAGCAACTTTTCTTGAAGGCAACTTAACTTTTTTTTTTTAAATATGTTGTTTGCAGCAGCTGAAAAATCTTCTATTTGGGTCCAGCTTTTCCTGCTTTGCTGAGGAATGGAAGATACAGAGTTTCACCTTTAATGATCTACCTGACTTAAAATACGGCATCGTTCAGAAGAAGGTGAGGTATTTTCTCTTGTTCTTTGTTGTTGTACAGCACTGAAAGTAAGAGATGTAATTTAAAAAAAAAAAAAATCTCTCCTGTGCTTAAAATACATCAGCTGTGATTGAGCTATACGAAACCCGTACTGGTTTCCTAAACAAGAGATAATACTCGGGCACCAGCCTACTCTGTAATTTCCACTCTCGGTACGAGTCCATCCTGGAAACCCACAGGCCCCCAGGATGGTTTGGCTCTCGGCCACACAGTAATCGCCACCGTTGGCATGAGCTGACTTCTGCAAGTCTACAGGTCTCGTGATGATCTGGCATCAGCCCACCCCATAATTTCCACCCTCCGTACGAGTGCACACTGGAAAAACCCACAGCCCTCATAATGGTCTGGCACCAGACAACCTTGTAATCACCAAGACTGCCTACCTCCGCCTCCGTAACTTCTCCCGTCTCCGCCCCTGCCTCAGCTCATCTGCTGCTGAAACCCCCACCCATGCCTTCGCTACCTCTAGACTCGACTATTCCGATGCTCCCCTGACCGGCCTCCTGCCTTGCACCCTCCGTATACTTGAGCTCAACCAAAACGCTGCTGCCTGTATCCCAACTCGACACCAAGTTCCCGTGCACTAAATCTGTCTGATTTTATACCTGCAAATTGAATGAACTCTGTTTAAAAAAAAAAAAAAAAAAAAGAACTTGCACCTACAGCGCCTTTCACTATCTCAGGGCACCACAAAGCGCTTCACAGCCAATGAAGTACTTTTGAAGTGTAGTCACGTTGTAATGTAGAAATGCTATATTGCGTCCCCATGCCATTACTGCTATTTCATAATGTCAGTGATGGGGAGGAGTTGGAGACGGGCTCTATTGATTAAAATGCAGTTCCATATTAGTCTTTAAGCCAGCCTGGCATCACTAAGCCCTGGCTGAAGCTGAAGATCCCTGTGTGGATAAGAAATTTAAAAAAAACTAACGCATCAAAACTGATCTTTTAAAAAATTTTTTTTTTACATAAACACCTTTTGTTTTTTCGTGCCAATTTTCTTTCCTCCTTTTTCACCATGCCAGGTGCCCTCCAGCATCTCGCCCAAGTAATCATTGTTTCAAATGTGTGAGCCTTGACTGTCAATGATATACTTTTGAGGTGTAGTCACTGTTGTAATGTAGGAAATACGGCAACCAATCTCACAAATAGCAGTGAGACTAAAGACCAGATAATCGATTTTAGTGATGTTGGTTGAGGGACAGATATTGGCCAGGACACTTCCCTGCTCTTCTTCAAATAGCGCTATGGGATCCTTTACATCCACCTCAGAGGGCAGATGCTGGTTCAACATTTCATCTGAAAGACGGCACCTCCACAGGTTCTGAATGAGCCTTGCTTATTTTGCTCATGTTATTGGGGCAGAAGAGAGGGAAAGGAGGCCACTCTCAAGTTTTCTCACTCCATCAGATCCTTCTTCAGTCCTCTAGCTGCTGCCACAGCAAGTACTGCCACCCCTGTACATGTCTGGCCTGGGGTTGGTGGTACTCTGGCAGGAAGGCAGGGAACCTGGCTGGTTTCCCTAGCCCTGCCCCCTCAATCATTTAAATGCGGCAACCCAATCGATGGGTGGGCAGCCTCGATCCTTGTCGGGAGGGGGTGGGGGCGTGGATTTTGGATGCCATTTTCAGGGCTAAGGACCTGGCATTCCCCTGATCGGATGAAATGAAGCCCACAGTTTGGGTCCGGTTTGCCTCCAAACCTCTCCGGTGATCCTACTGACTGGAAGAGTTCTCGCCGTGCCGAAGCAGCACTATTGATTTTAGTACGGGGGCCACAACATCAGACTGCCTGGACCCAGTCAGTCAAGTTTTCCTAATGAACTACTGGCTGAGTATGCATTGTACCCAGCCAAGTGCCTCCAAATGGTGTTTCCCAGGCTGGTACGAAGTCTCGCTGCACCCGCCCTGCGCGCGCCCCCCCCCTTCAACCTTCAAGGTCAAATGGAGCTGCTCCCTATTTCCACCATCTACAAGGCACAAGTAAGGAGTGTGATGGAATACTCTCCACTTGCCTGGATGAGTGCAGCTCCAACAACACTCAAGAAGCTCGACACCATCCAGGACAAAGCAGCCCGCTTGATTGGCACCCCATCCACCACCTTAAATATTCACTCCCTCCACCACCGGCGTACCGTGGCTGCAGTGTGTACTATTTACAAGATGCACTGCAGCAACTCGCTAAGGCTTCTTCAGCAGCACCTCCCAAACCCACGACCTCTTCCACCTAGAAGGACAAGGGCAGCAGGCGCATGGAACACCACCACCTCCAAGTTCCCCTCCAAGTCACACACCATCCTGACTTAGAAGTATATCGCTGTTCCTTCATCGTCGCTGGGTCAAAATCCTGGAACTCCCTCCCTTCACCACACGGACTGCAGCGGTTCAAGAAGGCGGCTCACCACCACCTTCTCAAGGGCAACTAGGGATGGCCAATAAATGCTGGCATGGCCAGCGACGCCCTGATCCCATAAACGAATTTTTAAAAAAAATCATGGGTGCGGCCTGGAGCCGAGGAGACCAGAAATAATGGTCTCGGCTGTCTTTCAAACACAAAGTATTATCTTAAACTTTATTTCCCCTTTAAAGAGAGTGACACAACGCACAGCCGGGGTTTATTTATTTGGGAAGAACCCAATAACGCAGAGTGGAGGAGGGCCTTTTCACTTGGTCCTGTTGTGCACTGGCGAGGAGGGCAGAGTTTTCGACCGTTGCCATGTGAGCATGTAAAAATGCGCACTCGCTTCCCATGAGAGCTGCCGACAGTTTGTTAACCTGGCTGGAGCTGAAACTTTCTCTGCCTTTCAGAGTAACTGTGCCAGATCGTGATTTTTTTTTAAATATCTCGGAATAGTTGTTTGTTTAACCCTTCCTCTGGGTGACCTGAGCATACATTCATCGGCGCTGCTGTTAGCTTTCTTTTGTGTAATTAATGTTTTTCCACATGTTGTTTTACGAATGAAATACACATGAAACTGATTCAACTCTTGCCAGAACCTAAATAAAATTATGTTTTTGAATTTCAGAAAGCCATTGTGGGAACCAAAAAGACAAATATTTAAAAAAATGAATCTGAGAAAACATTGCAAAATATTTGTCCTCACCTTTCACCCCACCAGCCTCCACATTCAACGGATCATCCTCCGCCATTTCCGCCACCTCCAACGTGATCCCACCACCAAACGTATCTTCCCCTCACCTCCCCTTTCAGCATTCCGTAGGGACCGCTCCCTCCGAGACACCCTAGTCCACTCCTCTATCACCCCCAGCACCCCTTCCCCTTCACCCGGCACCTTCCCGTGCAAGCGCAGGAGATGCAACACCTGCCCTTATATATCCCCCCTTCCCACTGTCCAGGGCCCCAAACACCCCTTCCAGGTGAAACAGCGATTTACTTGTACTTCTTGCAATCTAGTATACTGTATTCGCTGCTCACGATGTGGTCTCCTCTACATTGGGGAGACCAAACGCAGATTGGGTGACCGCTTTGCGGGACACCTCCGTTCAGTCCGGAAGGGTGACCCCGAGCTTCCGGTCGCTTGTCATTTTAATTCACCCCTCCACGCTCACTCAGACCTTACCGTCCTCGGCCTCTTGGATTGTTCCACGGAAGCGCAGCGTAAGCTCCAGGAACAGCACCTCATCTTCCGTTTAGGCACTTTACAGCCTTCCGGACTCAATATCGAGTTCAACAATTTCAGATCATAACCCTGGCCCCTACCACATATGTATACATTTTATCCACTCTTTTGGTCCGTGCCTTTTTCCTTTTTTTCTCTCTCTCCCCCCACGGCAGCTGGCTCTGATTCTGCCAGCATTTCACACCTTACCTTTTGTTTCTCAACCTGTCCCTTTACCATCTCGTCTTGCCTTGAGCATCTCTCAATGTCTCTACTCACTAAAGACCATCCCTTTTGTTCTTTTATTCCTCCCCCCAGCCTCCCCCTTGCATTTTTATCTGTTTATTTCTTGCTCTCTCAGTTCCGACGAAGGGTTTCGACCTGAAACGTTAACTCTATCTCTCCACGGATGGTGCCTGGCCTGCTGAGTTTTTCCAGCGTTTTCTGTTGTTGTTTTGCAAAATATTTATATTGATTGTCTCAGTTTTATTGCGGGGCGGTGACTGGGGAGAAACAATTACAGTTCGGATTTCTTTGACTGATGAATGGTATTGGAATTCGGGAAGTAACTGGGTTTTTGCCTTGAAAGATTTTGCTGAAAGAAGAGTCATAGACTCATAGTCATAACGGCACAGAAGGAGACCATTCGGCCCATCGAGTCCGTGCCGGCTCTCTGTAGAGCAATCCAGTCAGTCCCATTCCTCCACTCTATCCCCGTAGCCCTGCAAGTTTATTTCCCTCAAGTGCCTATCCAGTCTCCCCTTGAAAACATTGAGCGTCTCCACTTCCACCACTTCTGTCGGCAGCGAATTCCAGGTCCTCACCACTCGCTGCGTAAAAAAGTTTTTTCTCACATCCCCCCTGTATCTCTTGCCCGACACCTTAAATCTGTGTCCCCTAGTCCTTGTACCATCAACTAGTGGGAATAGCCTTTCCTCGTCTAGCCTATCCAAACCCGTCATAATCTTGTACACCTCTATCATATCACCCCTCAACCTCCTTTGCACTAATGAAAACAAATCCAGCTTCTCCAACCTGTCCTTGTAGCTAAGATCCCCCATCCCTGGAACCATTCTGGTAAATCTCCTCTGCACCCTCTCAAGGGCCTTCACATCCTTCCTAAAGTGTGGTGACCAGAACTGGACGCAATACTCCAGTTGTGGCCTAACCAGCGCTTTATAAAGGTTCAGCATAACTTCTCTATTTTTGTACTCAATACCTTTTATTTATGAAGCCCAAGATCTCATATGCTTTGCTCACCACTCTCTCAATATGTCCTGCCACCTTCAGGGACCTATGCACATTAACTCTCAGGTCCCTCTGTCCTTGCACACTCTTTAAAACTGTGCCATTAAGTGTATATTGCCTCTCCCTGTTCCTTCTGCCAAAATGCATCACCATGACTAAGAATGACTATGTACGCCCTTGTATAGATGTCTTCCTGTTTGTGTGTATGTACATCTGACTAGAAGTTGCTAAAAAGGGGGCCATCCATTTAATTACATTTTGCCTTGTCCTTTGAGACTATTTGGCGATTTTTAACAACAGAATCGACAATTTAAGACTCTCAACTTTTTGACTTGCATTGGAAAATAACGGATAATCCGATTTCCCCCAAAACACTGGTACAGTTCCCGGAATCCCATATGATATAACTGGAATCTGACTTACTGTGAATCATTGGCTTTGATTATAACATTAAACGTTCAGGTAAGGACGAGTAGCATTTGAAAACAATACTCCAGTGTCCTTCAGGTAATCGAGCACCTGCAAACTGCAAAGAAATATTAGCCCAAACGTAGAATAAATATGGTAGTTCCGTGATTGTAAAGCCCTTTTGGGACGCCCCAAGGTCGTGAAAGGTGCTGCAAGTCTTTACTTATTTAAAAATCTAATTCCCTCTGGAATGTTTTTAGGGAGCATGGACTTTCAGATTAAAGGGTCTTTTCACATCAGAAGAATCTCTGTGCAGACAGGAAGTGCTTTGACAGTTGGGGTTCAGGCCGCCCGATCTGTAACACTAGAGTTTAGTGTTATCTTGGTTCCAACGCGCATGATAACTGCATCCCAGTTAATTACTTTGATCCCGGGATGATGCACGCCTGTCGTTGGAAAGAATTGTGGCTCGTATTTGCAGCATGTGACTCGGGAGGGTGGGGGCATAGTAATGTTTTCTGGAGAGCTGAAAATGAACAGGATTGACCTTTTTTAAAAAATTATTGCTTTTAAAAGTTCTTTCTAGTTTCCCCACAGTGGCCCAGTGTTACATTTGTTCAGTGGAACTGAGCCATGTTGCACACAGAAAGGTCCCAGGTTCAATACCCAGCCGGTACTGAGTTAGCAGATCTCAGCTGTGAGGACAATTGGCAGCTATAGCTCTGGTCTAGGAGGGGGGGAAGAATCAGCCAGGGGTGTCACCCCTGATCTGTGCTGTGATTCTATGATGCCTGCCATTTGGCCCATCGTGCCTGTGCCAGCTCTTTGAAAGAGCTAACCAATTAATCCCATTTCAACCCTTTCCCCATAGCCCCGCAAATCTTTCCTCTTCGAGTATTTATCTAATTCCCTTTTGAAATTTATTGTTGAATCTGCTTTCACCGCCCTTTCAGGCAGTGCATTCCAGATCATCACAACTCGCTGTGTAGTTAAAAAAAAAAAAAAAAAAAAAAAAAAAAATTCTCCTCATTTCCCTTCCCCCCCCCACCCCGGTTCTTTTGCCAATTACCTTAAATCTGTGTCCTCTGGCGTGTTTGTGGCTTGCACACCTGATGAGGATAAGATTGGGCTTGGCAAATGATGCCTTGCGTAGTTGAATAGCCCATTGACTGGGTGAATGCATGAGCTTTGGCCACTTGGGAGAGTTGCTGGGGACACTAATATGGAATTAGAATCTTTAGCACTGATGGGGGGAAAAGCATAAAATAAACATCAGTGCAATCTGATGTTGACGGCTCCAATCAAAAAAGTAAATCGATAAGCTCACAAGTAAATCAGTTTCCGTAATAATGAGCTTCAGTTTAAATGAGCACTTGGTGTATTTACCAGCTGTAGGACTGGCTGAGAATCACTGAATTATATCCAGTTAAAATTATGGTAATATTTGATCATTACACATTGACATTGAGTGAATTGCAAGTCAGAGCTGATACTAAGGGGGCGATTTTGCCAGCCCTTTGGAGGCGAGACTGCCGGGAAAATGGCAAAAACTGGGAGTGGGTACCGAACCCGCCTCCGTGCCATCTTCCCAGGAGGCGGGTCCCCGACTCGCACAGGGACCCATCTCCTCGAGGCGGGAAGGGGATTACAACCGCTTAACTGCCTGTTAACAGGTAGTTAACAGGCAGTTAAGAAGCTTATCTCCATTTTACCAACACAAGTGCGGGCTTCCCGACGTCGGGAAACCCCGCCAGGGTCAGCGAGGCGAGCAGTGGGTCTGCGGGGGTGAGAGGGGTCAAAGTGCGCTGTGGAGGTGAGTGATGGGTGCAAGTGTGGAGAGGTAAGTATGGGAGGTGAGTGAAGTGTGTTAGAAAAAGTTTCCTTACCTTGGTTTCTTCCTGCAGGCTTCAACCCTTGGGGATCCGGAGGCTCCTCATCTCCACGGCAGAGATGACAGAATGGCTGCTGCATTCTCCGATGCAACAGCCATCTGATTTCTGCTCGGAAGGAGATTTGGTGAGTCTTGAGCACAAGGACTCACCAAAGCTGTCAAACGATGACAATTCATCTGTCTCAAATTTTTGACAGATAGAACATCAGCATATGACGTTTCGTCACCGGCTTTCCCTTAATTGGCCGGCTAAGCCCACAGGTCAATCAAGGGAAAATAGCGTGGGTTGGCCGGACGTTGTTGGGGGCGGGACTAAAACCCGACAAGCAGCAGTCCCGCCCCCAACGCGCCCCCATTGATAAAATTCTCCCCTAAGAGCAAGAACATAGTTTCAACAAAAAAATTGACACCAAAGGACCAGGTGTATTCAGTGCCATAGGATGTTTTGGCAGCAATAATTCATCATGGGATTCAGTGGGTTATGATGCCATGCTCATCTGAGCTCCTTGACCAGATGTCTGCTTTGAACTTGCTCAAGCATGTCCACTATTACCAGAGCCTGATACTTGGTCCCTGTGGTTATATTCAAGGCTGAGATATATAGATTTTTAGATAATATGGGGATCGGGCGGGTAAGTGGAGTTGAGGTCGAAGATCAGCCATGATCTTATTGAATGGCTGAGCAGGCTCGAGGGGCCTGATCTGCTCCTAATTCTTATGTTCTTATAAATTGGCTGCCACGTTTCCTACATTGCAACAGTGACTACACTTTAAAAGCAATTGGCTGTGAAGTGCTTTCTGACATCTTGAGGTCATGAAGGGCAAGTTCTTTTTTCCTTCTCTTAACCCTGAATATAAATGTATTTTCCTTTGCATTATATGCATCAGTGTAGTATTGAAATCAACTTAACGCTGAAGGCTGTAATATACTGCAACTATCAGACAAGTATGGTGTGACATTATGCTACTGTATCATCTGATGTACCACCGTAAACAGTTCTGGTCTCTGATCTTTCTAGGGTGGTCCCTGTGGGGTTTTGGCTGCAATCCAGGCCTGTGTCTTACAAAAGCTGATCTTCGAGGATGTAGCCAGCAGCAGCAGTGAGACCATGTAAGTGTGTGTGTATACATTTTAAACAGGAATATTTATAGCTCTAAAGCTCAGATAATACTGGTACACTGGCATTAACACAATCATATAGGTTGTCAAGTAATGCGTCCCAAGTTCCGTTACTAGAAGGTATTGAAAATTGTCAAATCGAGACCAGATTTAGATGGCACGGTTTCAATTGAAATGTGAGCTCGCCATCATTCAGTACCTGGGTATATTCCTCCCCTAGCCCCTTCCAAACTTGAAAGATGGCCAACAGCATAGACTGTTTAACTGTGAAACCCCACAGGGAGAAATTATTTCAAGCAGAATGCCATTCGGCATTGATAGTGCAGACTACACATGGGGTCTTGAAGACTGAATGAAAGTTTTGTAAGGATCATTTTCAATGCCCTTGGCTTTCAGTAAAGTTTTGAAAAAAAATTGTTTTCCTCCATGTAGCGTTTCACTCTTAATTGCGCTCCACGTCGCACTTCAACCTGTTCCATTTGTCTCCGGAATTCCCTCCCTAAACCTCTCCACCTCTCTGCCTCTCTTCTCCTTTAAGGCGCTCCTTAAATCCTACCTCTTTGACCAAGCTTTTGGTCACCTGTCCTAATTAATATCTTTTATGTGGGTCGGTGTCAATTTTTGTCTGACAACGGTCCTGTGATGCGCCTTGGGACATTTTTAACTACGTTAAAGGTGCTATAGAAATGCAAGTTGTTCTTGTTGCTGTGGAGTAATTGCCGTTTTTTTTTGTGTTCCCCCCCCCCCCCCCCCCCACAGGGAACTGCGGCCGACCAATGCTCAGCGATCGCAGAGTCTCGCATTGGCTATCGCAGACATATTATGGCGTGCTGGGGACAGGAGAAGAGCGGTGGTTGCCCTGTAAGTACACAGCATCTTCTCTTCTCTGTCTAAGAGAAGAGACACAGCATGGGCAGGGTCGGGGGGAAGAGATTTAAAATGGTATCTGCGCACAGCAGGAGCGAGCTGGGCTGAACAGCCATTCATTTGTTTGCTCAGCCGTGGCTCAGTGGGTAGCACTCTGACCCACAACCTTATGACACAGAGGTTAAAGTCCCCCTCCAGAGTCTTGAGCACAAAATCTAGGTTGACACTCCCAGTGCAGTGCTGAGGGAGTGCTGCACTGTCCGAGGTGCCGTCTTTCATATGAGACATTAAACCGAGGCCCCGTCAAAGTGCTACCAACTGAGCCACGGCCGAGACCTGAGTAGTAAATTACCATTATTACAGAGGTGTAAAATTAACGGCTGCGTGCACTTTCTGTCACGCTCCCTTAAGCCCCAGGAAAATGACCAAATTTCCAGTACCTGAACCTGAAGTCTATAGTGTATATGGATCAAACCTTCCAGTAAAAGAAAAGTGAGATTCAACCTGTGCGACTTAGCTATGTCTCCCTCAGGTTTTCCTTCATTCATTTCTTGAGATGAGGTGTGCTATAATCAGTACTTCAACAGGTAGCCCAGACAGTCTGATTGGCAGTATCTTAACTCCTGAGGGTAACCCATTTAAAATAAACTAGTTACCATTAGCAATAAAAATAATACCGATTGGGAAAACGTAGTCTAAGTCATGAGTGGGTTGTAGTCCAATTCACGAGGGGAGGCGATTTAACATAACCCCCCTGCAACTATGACCCACTGTATTCTTAATCAGTTTAATGTGTTTTAACCTGTCAGGGAGGGAAAGGAATTTTAATTTCTTTTGTAGTTCAGGAAAATGTAACCCTGTTTTCTTGTGTGATTTCCAATAGTATGTCATCAAGTGTTTCTATATTTTATGCTATCATGGCTTGGCTCAGTTGGTAGCATTCCACCCTCTATGTCAGAGGTTGTGGGTTCAGGCCACACGATACGTAAATGAGGCTGGCACTCCAGTGAGTACTGAGACCGTGTCACATTGTCGGAGGGTTTCGACTTTTGGATTGAGAATTGGATCCAGGCTATCTATACCTGTTCAGGTAGACGTTTTGGATCCCTTGACGCTGCTTGAAAGAAGAGAAGGGAGTTCTGCTGGTCTCTTGGTCTCCCTCAACCAACATCACCAAACAAACCCAGCTGAATTGTCCATTTGTGGTGTTGCTATTTGTGGGATGTTACTGGCAATCAATGGTTGCCACATTTGCCTACATGCCAACAACACTCAAAACGTAAAGCACTGAGACATTTTGATAAAGTGGCGAGATACTACACAAATGCAAGTATTTCTTTCATCTCCGGTCTTGTATCTTCTATCTACATACAACATAGGAACAGGCCGTTTAGCCCCTCGAGCCTGTTCCGCCATTCAATGAGATCATGGCTGATCGGTGACCTAACTTCATATATCCGCCTTTGCCCCATATCCCTTAAAACCTTTGAGTAGCTTGGGTCTATACTCTCTGGAGTTTAGAAGAATGAGAGGTGATCTCATTGAAATATATAAGATTCTGAAGGGGATTGACAGGGTAGATGCTGAGAGGTTGTTTACCCTGGCTGGAGAGTCTAGAACTAGGGGGCATAGTCTCAGGATAAGGGGTCGGCCATTTAAGACTGAGATGAGGAGGAATTTCTTCACTCAGAGGGTTGTGAATCTTTGGAATTCTCTAACCCAAAGGTCTGTGGATGCTGCGTCATTGAGAATATTCAAGGCTGAGATAGATAGATTTTTGGACTCTAGGGGAATCAAGGGATATGGAGATCGGGTGGGAAAGTGGAGTTGAAGTAGAAGATCAGCCATGATCTTATTGAATGGCGGAGCAGGCTCTAGGGGCCATATGGCCTACTCCTACTCCTAATTCTTATGTTCTTGTGTTCTTATTAACAAAAATCTATCAATCTCACCTTTAAAATTAACAATTGACCTAGCATTAATTGCTGTTTGCGGAACAGTTCTACCAGAATTTACGTGAAGAAGTGTTTCCTTACTTCACTCCTGAAAGGCCTGGCCCTAATTTTTGGACTAGGACCCCCTAGTCCTAGATTCCCCAACCAGCAGATATAGTTTCTCTCTGTCCACCCAATCAGTTCCCCTTAATATCTTGAAATCGCCCCTTAACCGTCTAAATTCCAGGGAATACAACCCTAGTTTGAACAAAACCTGTTGAGAATGGAATGAATCCAAGTATTGCTTTCAGTAATTATACTGGCACAAAGCATGCACTGTACCAATGTCGCATTTACCATAGAATAGAATCATAGAATGCACACAGAAGGAGGCCATTCAGCTCGCCGAGCCCGTCCCAGCTCTCTGCAAGAGCACTTCAGCTAGTCCCACTCCCCTGCCCTTTCCCTGTAGCCCTGCAAATTTTTTTCCTTCAGGTACTTATCCAATTCCCTTTTGAAAGCCACGATCGAGTCTGCCTCCACCACCCTTTCAGGCAGTGCATTCCAGATCATAACCACTCGCTAAGTAAAAAAGTTTTTCCTCATGTCGCCTTTGGTTCTTTTGCCAATCGCCACAAATCTGTGTCCTCTGGTTCTCGACCCTTCCGCCAATAGGAACAGTTTCTCTCTATCTACTCTGTCTAAACCCCTCATGATTTTAAACACCTCTATCAAATCTCCTCTCACCCTTCTCTGCTCTAAGGAGAACAACCCCAGCTTCTTCAGTCTATCCACGTAACTGAAGTCCCTCATCCCTGGAATCATTCTCGTAAATCTTTTCTGCACCCTTTCTAAGGCCTTCACATCCTTCCTAAAGTGCGGTGCCCAGAATTGGACACACTATTCCAGTTGAGGCCGAACCAGTGTTTTATAAAGGTTCATCATAACTTCCTTGTTTTTGTACTCTCTGCCTCTATTTATGAAGCCCAGTATCCCGTATGCTTTTTTAACCACTTTCTCAACCTGCCCTGTCACCTTCAACGATTTGTGCACATATACCCCCAGGTGTCTCTGTTCATGCACCCATTTTAGAATTGTACCCTTTAGTTTATATTGCCTCTCCTCGTTCTTCCTACCAAAATGTATCACTTCGCACTTTTCTGCGTTAAATTTCATTTGTCACGTGTCTGCCCATTTCACCAGCCTGTCTGTCTTCTTGAAGTCTATCACTCTCCTCCTCACTGTTCACTATACTTCCAAGTTTTGTGTCATCTGCAGATTTTGAAATTGTGCCCTGTACTCCCAAGTCCAAATCATTAATATATACTGTATCAAGAAAAGCAGTTGTCCTGGTACCGACCCCTGGGGAACACCACTGTATACCTTCCAGTTCGAAAAACAACCATTCACCACTACTCTGTTTCCAGTCACTTCGCCAATTTCGTTTCTATGCTGCCACTGTCCCTTTTATTCCATGGGCTTCAACTTTACTGGCAAGCCTATTATGTGGCACTTTATCAAGCGCCTTTTGGAAGTCTATATACACCATGTCAACCCCATTGCCCCCAATCAACCCTCTCTGTTACCTCAGCAAAAAACTCGATCAAGTTAGTTAAACACGATTTGCCTTTAACAAATCCGTGCTAGTTTTCCTTAATTAATCCACACTTGTCCAAGTGACTGTTAACTTTGTCCCTGATTATGATTTCTAAAAGCTTCCCCACTACCGAGGTTAAACTGACTGGCCTGTAGTTGCTGGGTTTATCTTTACACCCTTTCTTGAACAATGGTGTAACATTTGCAATTCTCCAGTCCTCTGGCACCACCCCTGTATCTAGGGAGGATTGGAGGATTATGGCCAGTACCTCTGCGATTTCCTCCTTGACCTCCCTCAGCATCCTAGGATGGATGCATCCCATCCGGTGAGTTATCAACTTTAAGTACAGCCAGCCTTTCTAGTACCTCCTGTCTATCAATTTTTATCTCATCCAGTATCTCCTCTATCTCCTCTTTCACTATGACTTTGGCAGCATCTTTTTCCTTGGTGAAGGCAGATGCAAAGTACTCGTTTAGTACCTCAGCCATGCCCTCTGCCTCCATGCGTAGGTCTCCTTTTTGGTCCCTAATTGGCCCCGCCCCTCCTCTTATGACCCGTTTATTATTTATATGCCTATAGAAGATTATACCAGGTCAGCAAGTTGGTTAAAAGCCATGTCGGACCAGCAGTTGTGATCATTAGGAATTTGTTGCAGTTCCTGGCTGGCTACATGGTAGGGAGTTCTGTTGTTTGAAGAGACGCCTGTAGTCTCTTAGAACCAGATACAGGAAACTCTCTCTTAACCGGCACCTAAATATCCGGAAATCTCTCTTAACCGGCAAAATTCAGGAGTAGGTTCAGGTAAGTTTTACTATATATTAGTGGCCGTGTAACCGGGGTTCCTGCACCTGTGGCCGTGCACCAGGGACTCCTGGATCTGTGGCCATGTAACCGGGGTTTTCCTTCATCTCTCTACACTGGATCGTAGCATTATATGGGCCAAGTCTTTGCTGAATGCTCGCTGTAAGATCGCTGTAAGATCTGTCACAAGACGGGAGATGCAGAAAACATGCTGTTGTGTGATGGCTGTGATCGAGGGCACCACACATACTGTTTGAGACCAAAGGTTAAGGTTTGTACATAGTACTTTTTAAATCAAAAAACGTGTAGTTTAAAATTTTATTCTGGCTACTCAAAAGAAAATTCTTTAATGTGACCGGGGCTCCTGCACCTGTGGCCGTGTACGGGGCTCTCGTACCTTGGTAAGTATACCTCTCTGTAATCCGGACTTTTTGATCAACCGGTACCACGCCGGTCCTGTCGGTGCCGGTTAATAAAGAGTTTCCTGTACCCTGTCCGTCATACTTGGTAACCAGTCAGTGATTGAGCCGCCGGGCTTTAGCTAAGTTACCTGAATGTGGTTCCATGTTTGTCTAGGGTAGCAATGTACATAACAAACTTTACCTTGAGGATTATGTTGACCAACCAACATGGCAAAACCTTGTTCCCATTGCCGCAGTGATTTGTCTGCACATATGCAATAGGACGAAAAGCATTGCAATTTGCGGAATGCTGGTTGCACGGTCATCCTTCAGACAAGACATACATTGACCCACTCTTCCATGCAGTACAATTACTGGCCCCCAAAATCTGCGGGGGTACGGGCGGAGCCCAGCAGCAAATGGAGGACATCCCACTCACTGTGCATTGCAGCCCCGCTTGTCTTACGAGTGTAACTTGTTGTTCCAGGTCAACAGGAAGACAGCAGTTTATCCTAGCAGGAAAATATAAAGCTGATGGGACAATAGAAACGGTACGTTTTCCCTTGTTGTTCGGAGAAAGTGGTTTTAATTTTTTTTTATGCAGCGAGTTGTTATGATCTGGAATGCACTGTCTGAAAGGGTGGTGGAACAGATTCAATAGCAACTTTCAAAAGGAGAATTGGATAAATAAAAAGAAAGACTTGCATTGATATAGCACTTTTCACAACCTCAGGACATCCCAAAGCGCTTTACAGCCAATTAGTTACTTTTGAATTGTATTCACTGTTAGAATGTAGGAAATGCGGCAGCCAATTTGCACACAGCACAGGCCCACAAACAGCAATGTGATAATGACCAGATAATCTCCTTGTGATATTGGTTGAGGGATAAATATTGGCTATTATACCAGCGAGAACTCCCCCGCTTTTCTTCGAAATAGTGCCATGGGATCTTTTACATTCACCTGAGACCGCAGACGGAGCCTCAGTTTAAAGTCTCGTCCAAAAGACGGCACCTCCGACAGTGCAGCACTCCCTCAGCACTGCACTGGAGTGTCAGCCTAGATTTTGTGCTCAAGTCTCTAGAGGGGGACTCGAACCCACAACCTTCTGACTCCGGTTTGAGTACTACCCACTGAGCCACTACTTGAATCGCAGAACATTTGCAGGGCTATTGGGAAAGAGCAGGGAAGAGGAGCTAATTGGATAGCTCTTTCAAATGGCCTCCTTCTGTGCTGTAGCATTCTATGATTCCCTTTTTTTGTGGAGAGGAACGTGTTTGTTTAACCAGTTGAAGTCTGTGTAGTTCTCCCTGTACAATGCAGCATTTGAGCGTAAGAGCTCCTGCTCCCAGATCTGTGCTAAGCCCTGGACATTGCTACTGGGAGTGAAATGAAAATGGCCAAGGGTGCCTTGTGCACTGATTTTAAAAAAATTACATTTCAGTATCACCGGAGCTATCTGCATTTTTTGTGGCAAGCAAACACTGTGCTCTACATTCAACATGCAGGGACAGGAGTGCTAACCAAAGTATGCAGCACCAAACAAGGCCTCAGCCTTGGCTCATTGGGTAGCCATCTTGCCTCTTGAGTCAGATGGTTCTGGGTTCAAGTCCTGCTCCAGAGACGTGAGCACAAACACTCTTAAGCTGACGCTCCAGTGCAGTACTGAGGGACTGATACACTGTCGGAGGTACTGTCTTTTGGATGAGCCATGAAACCGAGGCTCCGTCTGCCCCCTCAAGCGGACTTTGCTGGCGTTGAAGCACTTTGGGACATCCTCAGTCCGTGAAAGGCACTATAGAAATGCAAGTTCTTTGTGCGTAGATTGGTACAAAACACCAGCAGTTCCAACATCATCTTTGAGACTAAACAATTTCTCTTATTAGAATCTGGTGGTGTGCAATATTATATTTAATCACAGAAGGAGCATGAGACTGATGAGAACTATTGTGAAAGGCTTATCAACTTGTTTTTTGAAGTAATAAGTGATATGCAATTCCCTTTCAGATTATACTGAACACGCTGACGAACTTCAAAGATCTGACAACTTTTCTTCAACAAAATGTTGGCCAGGTTTGAACTACTCCCTTCTTGTATTTTGTTGTATTCAGCGCTTACATTAAACAAAATAAAAGCGGAAAAAATTGCTGGAAATGCACAACAGGCACGTCGGCATCTGCTAAGAGAAAAGATGGTTTCAAGTTAAGGGTGGGGACCTTTGTCAAAACTGTAGGTGGAGCTTGAAACATTAATAAACTTGAGCTCATCCAGAACTCTGCTACACGTATCCTAACCTGCACCAAGTCCCGCTCGCCCATCACCCCTGTGCTCGCTGACCTACACTGGCTCCTGATCCACCAACGCCTCACTTTTAAAATTCTCATCTCCCATGTTCAAATCCCTCCATGGCCTCACCCCTCCCTATCTCTGTAACCTCCACCAGCCCTTCAACCTTCTGAGAATTCTGCCTCCTCCAACTCTGAACTCTTGTGCATCCCCCTTCCCCTTTGCCCCACAGGGGAACCAAGGGATATGGGCATAGTGCGGGAAGGTGGAATGGAGATCGAAGATCAGCCATGATCATTGAATGGCGGAGCAGGCTCAAAGGGCCGACTGGCCTACTGGTGCTCCTAATTCTTTTGTTCTTAACAGATGACTGAAAACACGGCTGTCAACGCCCTAAGCTCTGGAATTCCCTCGCCAATCCTCTTCGCCTCTCCACCTCTCTCTCCTTTAAGACGCTCCTTAAAACCTGCCTCTGTGACCAAACTTTTGGTCGCTGATCCTAATGTCTCTTTCTTTGTCTCCTGTGTTGATTTTTGTCTGATTGCCCTCCTGTAAGGCGCCTTGGGACATTTTACGCTGAAGGCGCTATATAAATGCAAGTTGTTAACTTTTCGTTTCTTGGACAGTCACCGACTTGCTGTGCATTTTTCAGCATTAACTGTGTTTGTTTCCGATTTCCAGCAGTTGCAGTTTTTTTCTACCTTTTAGTGAGTCTGGTGGTGCGGGTGGGAGAAGGAGTAATCGGTAAGAAGTATTTGTAGAGTGCGTCACGCAGCGATCAGTGAAGCGTGTGGGTATTTGCTGGAAGAAGCTGCTGTTCCCCCACACAGCTTGGACAGTCTTAGTCGGTGTGATCGCCTCAAGTTATCCAGTGTCATGTTTGGAGTAAATAGTGAAAGAGCCAAGTTTTAGTGGTGATGTGTGTGGCATCTATTGTGGAGCACAGAGACCACTGTGTGTCTGTTCTTGCTGTTGCTGTTATCAAAATTAGGCTCGATTTTATGCTACTTGCATGCTTAAATTGCCCAATTACCTGTTCTTATTAGAAATGTTCACAAGGACTTACTGTAGCAAAGCTTTTCCACTTCAAGGTGCATAGAACCAGAGAAGTCTACAGCACAGAAGGCGGCCAATCGGCCCAGCAATCCAAAAACCAATCCCCACTGCCCCGCCCTTTACCCATACCTCTGCATCTTTCTCTGTTTCAAATATTTATCTAACTTTTCCTTTAAAAAAAAATGCAAAGTCTCTTCCTCTGGTAACATATTCCGTGCTCCAACAACTCCCTGCATGAAGAAACTGCTCCTAACCCCTCTCCTCTGTCTTCGCGATCATTTTAAATTGCTGATTTCTCGTCATTGACTACCCAGGCAGGGGAAATGGTCTCTATCTACTCACCTTATCAGAATTTTTAAAACCTCCATTAAATCTCCTCTTGGTCTTCTCTGCTCCAGGGAACAGTCTAAGTACAATTACATGGAATTTACAGCATAGAAACAGGCTATTCGGCACAACTGGTCCATGCCGGTGTTTATGCTCCACACGAGTCTCCTCCCATCCCTCTTCATCTCACCCTATCAGCATAACCTATTCCTTTCTCCCTCCTGTACTTAGCTAACTTACTCTTAAATACATCTATGCTGTTCGCCATAAAGATTTCAAGTCTCCCTTCACAACTATAGTTTTCCATCACTGGCATCATCTTGGTGTATCTATACTGTACATTCTCTGTCTTGGATGTACTTTAAATAATGGGGTGCCCAACACTGCACACAATACTCTTAATTATATGGGTAGAAGCCTCACTCCAGAGACTTGAGCACATGATGTCGGCTGACAATTATGTGTCGTACGGAGGGAGCGCTGCACTGTTGGAGGTGCCGTCTTTTGGATGAGACGTTAAACTGAGGCCCCGTCTGCTCTCCAGTGGACGTAAAAGATCCCATGTTCTGAAGAAGGGCAGGGGAGTTCTCCCCAGTGTCGAGGCCAATATTTATCCTTCAACCAACATCACTTAAAACCCCCCCCCCCCCCCCAGATATTCCAGTCATTATCACATTGCTGTTTGTGGGAGCTTGCTGTGCGCAAGTTAGCTGCCGCGTTTCCTGCATTACAACAGTGGCTACACTTCAAAAGTACTTCATTGGCTGTAAAACGCTTTTGGACATCCTAAGGTTGTGCAAGGTGCTATAGAAATGCAAGTTAACTCAGCACAGACAGATAATTGAAAGTTAATCTCCACACTATACTGGGCGGTGCATTAACCCACTGAGCTACTGGGAGAAGTACTATTGGTGGGCGATGGTGTGTGTCAATGTTGTGGCCAGGAAGATAGGGGCAATGCGCTCGCATGTAAGGTGAATTGTGTTGCTCACCATGCCACTTATCAAGAACTGCTGGTACCTGCTGTCCACCTCGTGAGGGTTCAAATTACAGAGTTGCTTAGAATTTTACAGCACAGAAACCGGCCATTCGGCCCAACAGGTTTACACTCCGCACGAGCCTCTTCCCACCCTACTTCATCTCACCCTATCAATAATCCTTCTATTCCTTTCTCCCTCATGCACTTATCTAACTTCCCCTTCAATGCATCAATGATGCATAAATCCGTGCTGGTCAGTTGTTTAACGAGCAGATAATGACTATTCTGCCGATCAACTAGCAACGATAAACCTGCATACCGATGATCCAACGTGTCGGGTTGACCTAGCTGGATGAGGTACAGGAAGCAGCTCACGTAAAAGCTGCTTAAACCCCAGCAGTAGCCCTGTGCACCTTTGGGAATCCCCAAGCCCGGGCCTTGCCAACTGACGCTCTCTTGGACTACGGTAAGTGGGTTGTGCCTCTGCGGCGAGGGAGTGGGAAAGCAGAAACCCGACAGATGGGTGTAGATTTCTCCGTAGCTTTTCCTTTTGGAAATGCACGTGTCAAGACACCCGGTCGACTGAAACAAAATACTGCACACGAGCACAAGAATGTACAGGGACCAGAAGAGACCTTGTGGTCCATGTTGGCTGGTCCAGCGGTCACAAAAATTACCGTAACGTCTCTCGAGCTCCTCCATGGCTTTTCTATGTGAACAACATGTCCAGTAGCCTCTTTAATTTGTCCGCCTCTGTTGACTCCAAAAGGATTTTATTGTCATTACGCTGGAATGCACTGCCTGAAAGGGTCATGGGAGCAGATTTAATAACAACTTTCAAAAGGGAATTGGATACCTACTTGAAGAGGAAGCATTTTCAGGGCTATGGGGAAAGGCAAGGGGAGTGGGGGCTAACTGGAATTCAAAGAGCTGGCACAGGAACGACAGGCTGTATCATTCTATGATTCTATAGGTCTTTTATCAGAACATCAATCTGATCTTTTGCATAGTTTTAGAAGCAGAGGATGAATTTTGTGTTTTTTTTTCAATCTGTGTTCTAGTTTGAGATTGGACCGTTTGGCTGCATTCTACTGACATTGTCTGCCATTTTATCCAGATCCATTGACTTGTAAGTACTCTGTTTAAGATTTCTGTGTTTCTTATCGTGAGACTCATTGTGAAAACCCAAGGATTGGTTATTTTGCTGATCTGGGATGGGGTTGGGGTTGGGGAGGCAGGGTGAATGACTCAGGAAAATATCAGTAACCGAGGAACCAGTGGAAGAATCTTGCCGCGCTCAATTTCAACCATTCGAAGCCACGACTCTCAGACTAACCCTAGTGGTGGTAACTACAGCCGGATGACCTGTACTGAGGAAGATTTCCTCTGCTCACCATTAGTAGCAAAGCCATAATGTGTTCTCCATTCACACACTTAGGATTTTACTATGACTAGCAAACAGAGGAGGTCATCTCTTCACCTCCACCCAATCTGTTTTTTTGTTGGGAGGTGGGCAGGGATTAGATGATTTCAACTTTTGGAAATGTTTCCTCCCTTTTGAAACATGAAATTTGAAATGATATGCACCTTGTTGGCTTTGCTTTACTACAGTTAAGGTTAGGACCTTTTCAACCTCACGGTTCAATCCTCACATGAGAGATTTATTCTGTGGTTTCAAAGGGAATTGCCCATTATGCTGCTTGAAAATGTTCACAAATCAAATGAAGCATTTTGGAAGGAAAACTGATGAGAGGCAATATAAACTAAATGGTACAGTGTTAAAGGAGGTGCAGGAAGAGAGGGACCTGGGGTTTCACAGACACAAGGGCTGCGGATGCTGAGTCGTTGAGAATATTCTAGGCCGCGATAGATAGATTTTTGGACTCTAGGGAAAATCAAAGGATATGGGGATGGGGCGGGAAAGTGGAGTTGAGGTCGAAGATCAGCCATGATCTTTTTAAAGGCGGAGCAGGCTCGAGGGGCTGTATGGCCTCTTCTGCTCCTAATTCTTATGTTACATAGATACATAGAAGATAGGAGCAGGAGTAGGCCATCCGGCCCTTCGAGCCTGCTCCGCCATTTAATGAGATCATGGCTGATCCTCCAATTCAGTATCCCGTCCCCGCCTTCTCTCCGTAACCCTTAACCCCTTTTGCCTGTAGAAATATATCTAATTCCCTCTTAAATATATTTAATGAGCTGGCGTACACTGCCCTCTGTGGCAATGAGTTCCACAGGTTCACCACCCTCTGAGTGAAGAAATTCCCCCTCATTTCTGTCCTAAATGGTTTAGCCCTTATCCTTAAATTATGTCCTCTAGTTCTGTTCTCACCCGCCAAGGGAAACATTCCTTCTGCATCTAGTCTGTCTAGACCTGTCAGAATTTTATACACTTCTATGAGGTCCCCTCTCAATCTTCTAAACTCCAGTGTGTACATCCCTAAACTACATAGTCTCTCCTCATAGGTCAATCCCGCCATTCCTGGTATCAGCCTGGTGAATCGCCGCTGCACCCCCTCCATGGCAAGAACATCTTTCCTCAGATGAGGCGACCAAAACTGTACACAGTACTTTGTTCTTTGCAGTTGGCAGGACAAGTTGATAAAACTGTTAAAAAAAGCATACTGGTTCCTTGGCTTTGTAAATACAGACATAGAGTACAGAAGCAAGGAAGTTATGCTAAACCATTATAAATCACTGGTTAGATCTCAGCTGGAGTATTGTGTCCAATTCTGGACACCACACTTTAGAAAGGACGTCAAGGCCTTGGAGAGGGTGCAGAGATTTACTCGAATGGTACGAGGGATGAAGGATTTCAGTTATCTGGAGTGACTAGAGATGCTGGGATTGTTCTGCTTAGAGCAGAAAAGGTTATGGGGAAATTTAATAGAGGTGGAAAATTCTGGGCACCTCACTTCAGGAAAGATGTAAAGGGTACAGAGGAGGTTTACCAGGGATGAGGGACTTCAGTTATGAGGAGAGGTTGGAAAAATTAGGACTGTTCTCCTCAGAACAGAGAAGGTTAAGAGGTGGCCTAACAGAGGTTTTCAAGATGATGCGGGGTTTTGATAGAGTAAATAGAGAAAGGCTGTTCCCTGTGGCGAGTGGGTCAATATCCAGAGGTCATAAATCTGGCAAAAGATCTAGAGGGGGAGATGAGGAGAAATGATGTCACTCAGTTGTTGGGATCTGCAACGCTTGACCTGACAAGGTGGTGGAAGCTGATTCCATCGATAATTCTACAAGGTACTTGGTAGTTGAGGATGGGGAAGTTGCAGGGATACAGACAAAAAAACGGGGGTTGTTGGACTAAACACGACTGCTCTTTCAAAGAGCCATCACAGGCACAATGGGCTGAATGGCCTCCTTCTGTGCTATAAGTTTCTATGACTTTGTGTTCAAAAGGGTTTTGATAGACTGTCCCCTTCTCCCTCAAATCTGCTGTCATCACCCCTCTCCTCAAAAAAAAACCCTTGACCCCTCCATCCTTGCAAATTACCGCCCCATCTCCAACCTCCCTTTCCTCTCAAGTCCTTGAATGTGTTGTTGCCTCCCAAATCCATGCCCATCTTTCCCGCAACACCATGTTTGAATCCCTTCAATCTGGTTTCCGCCCCGCCACAGTACCGAAATGGCTCTCATCAAAGTCACAAATGGAATCCTTTGTGACTGTGACAAAGGTAAACTATCCCTCCTCGTCCTTCTTGACTTGTCTGCAGCCTTTGACCACTCCATCTTTCTCCAACGCCTCTCCATTGTCGTCCAGCTGGGTGGGACTGCGCTCGCCTGGTTCCATTCTTAACTATCTAATCGTAGCCAGAGAATCACCTGCAACGGCTTCTCTTCCCGCTCCCACATCGTTACCTCTGGTGTCCCCCAAGGATCTATCCTTGGCCCCCTCCTATTTCTCATCTACATGCTGCCCCTTGGCGACATCATCCGAAAACACAGCGTCAGTTTCCACATGTACGCTGACAACATCCAGCTCTACCTCACCACCACTTCTCTCAACCTTTCCACGGTCTCTAAATTGTCAGACTGCTTGTCCGACATCCAGTTCTGGATGAGCAGAAATTTTCTCCAATTAAATATTGGGAAGACCAAAGCCATTGTTTTCGGTCCCCGCCACAAACTCCGTTCCCTAGCCACTGACTCCATCCCTCACCCTAACATCTGTCTGAGGCTGAACCACACTGTTCGCAACCTTGGTGTCATATTTGACCCTGAAATGAGCTTCCAACCACATCCGTGGCATAACTAAGACCGCCTATTTCCACCTCCGTAACATCACCCGTCTCTGCCCTTGCCTCAGCTCATCCGCTGCTGAAACCCTCATCCATGCTTTTGTTACCTCTAGACTTGACTATTCCAACGCACTCCTGGCCGGCCTCCCACATTCTACCCTACGTAAACTTGAGGTGATCCAAAACTCGGCTGCCCGTGTCCTAACTCGCACCAAGTCCCGTTCACCCGTCATCCCGTGCTTGCTGACCTACATTGGTTCCCGGTTAAGCAACGCCTTGATTTCAAAATTCTCATCCTTGTTTTCAAAGCCCTCCATGGCCTTGCCCCTCCCTATCTCTGTAATCTCCTTCAGCCCCACAACCCCAAGATATCTGCGCTCCTCTAATTCTGCCCTCTTGAGCATCCCTGATTTTAATCGCTCCACCATTGGTGGCCGTACCTTCTGTTGCCTAGACCCTCAGCTCTGGAATTCCCTGCCTAAACCTCTCCGCCTCTCTACCTCTCTTTCCTCCTTTTAAGATGTTCCTTAAAACCTACCTCTTTGACCAAGCTTTTGGGCATCTGCCCTAATTTCTCCTTATGTGGCTCGGTGTCATTTTTTCCCCCATCTTATAACACCCCTGTGCAGCGCCTTGGGACGTTTTCCTACGTTAAAGGCGCTATATCAATACAAGTTGTTGTTGTTGAGTAGATAGGGAGAAACTGTTTCCATTTGCAGGAGGATTGCTAACCAGAGGACACAGACTTAAAATAATTGGCCAAAAAGCCAGGGGGAGATCAGGAGAGAGTTTTTTTTATACTCTGCAAGTTCGTGTGATCCTGGAACGCACTGCCTGAAAGGCCGGTGGAAGCAGATTCAACAGTAACTTTCCAAAGGGACTTGGATATATACTTAAAAAGGAAAAATGTGCAGGGCTATGGGGAAAGAGCAGTAGAGTGGGACTAATTGGATCGCTCTTTCAGAGAGCCGGCACAGGCACAATGGGCCGAATGGCCTCCTCCTGTGCTGTAAGATTCTGTAACACACTAACACTACAAGCAGTTCTAACAGTCATTCAATAATCTATGGTTCCAAGTACCTAATATTTTAGTGTATTACTTATTAAAAACTATCTCCTTTTAATACTTAGACTGCTGCCAGATCCAGAAGAGAGCCAGATTTGTAAGTCTTGCATTCATACACTGTGGCAGGAGGCCATTCAGCTCATCGCACCTGCACCGGCTCTCTGAAAGACCCATCCACTTAGTTCCATTTGCCTGTCCTTTCCTCAAACTCTTCTCATTTTTAATTTTCACGTGTTCCTCCACTTCTATATTAAAAGTTTTGGATTCTGCATCCACCACTGTTCCTGCAAAAGCATCCCAGTCCTAAGTACCCTCTGCACCACAAAGATTCTCCTAACTCCTCTCTGTTCTTATGATATTAAATTTATGACCACTAGGTATCACTGCACCATCCTGAAAAGTTTATTACCCCTATTTACCTTATCGAACCCACTCATAATGTTGAACACCTCTATCAATTATCCCCTTAGCCTTCTCTGTTGTCTCAAAGCGCCTTGTGTACAATGAAATATTTTGAAGTGTTCGCAGTTGTTACGTAAGCAACCCCATCAGCCACTTTTCATACTATAAAGTCCCGCAAACACATGTAAGATGAGTGACTAGTCAATCTGTTTCTGGTGAATAATGTTTTCATTCAAACAACAACATCTTGCATTTATACAGCGCCTTTAACGTAGTAAAACTCCCAATGCGCTTCACAGGAGCGTAATCGGACAAAATTTGACACCGAGCTACATAGAGATATTTAGATAGGTGATCAAAAGCTTGGTCAAAGAGGTAGGGTTTAAGGAGCTTCTTAAAGGAGGAGAGAGAGAGGCAAAGAGGTTTAATTCCAGAGCTTGGGGCCTTGGCAGTTGAAGGCACGGCCGCCAATGGTGGAGCGATGAAAATCGGGGATGCACAAGAGGCCAGGATTGGAGGAGCGCAGAGATCTCTGAGGGATGTAGGGCTGGAAGAGGTTAGAGAGCTCTTGGAGGGTTGTAGGGCTGAAGGAGGTTAGAGAGCTCGGAGGGGTATAGGGCTGGAGGAGGTTACAGGGATCTCGGAGGGTTGTAGGGCTGGAGGAGGTTACAGAGATCTCGGAGGATTGTAGGGCTGGAGGAGGTTACAGAGATCTCGGAGGGTTGTGGGGCTGGAGGAGGTTAGAGAGATCTCGGAGGGTTGTGGGGCTGGAGGAGGTTACGGAGATCTCGGAGGGTTGTGGGGCTGGAGGAGGTTACGGAGATCTCGGAGGGTTGTGGGGCTGGAGGAGGTTACGGAGATCTCGGAGGGTTGTGGGGCTGGAGGAGGTTACGGAGATCTCGGAGGGTTGTGGGGCTGGAGGAGGTTACGGAGATCTCGGAGGGTTGTGGGGCTGGAGGAGGTTACGGAGATCTCGGAGGGTTGTGGGGCTGGAGGAGGTTAGAGAGATCTCGGAGGGTTGTGGGGCTGGAGGAGGTTACGGAGATCTCGGAGGGTTGTAGGGTTGGAGGAGGTTACAGAGATCTCGGAGGGATGTAGGGCTGGAGGAGGTTACGGAGATCTCGGAGGGTTGTGGGGCTGGAGGAGGTTACGGAGATCTCGGAGGGTTGTAGGGTTGGAGGAGGTTACAGAGATCTCGGAGGGATGTAGGGCTGGAGGAGGTTACGGAGATCTCGGAGGGTTGAAGGAGGTTACAGAGATAAATAATTTTTTAATGGGGAACGTAAAATTACAATTATGTTCTGTGTACCGACTGGATGGAGAGAACAGGAAGAGGCATTTTTACAGGTTTGCGTAACATGAAGTCTTAATAAAAAATCTCCTTTTGCGGAGAGGTTGTATTGAGACTAAGAAGAAATATTGTTCTGGTACTGTTCTGCATTTAACTTCCCTTATACCACTACCACTTATTTTTAACTTTATCTGATGACCTTCCTTAACTATAGCTCTAAATTCCTCTGTGGAATCATTTTAAGGTTAGTGAGAGCAATAAGAGTTGTGCTAATCTGTCCTGAGCTGGGCAATGAGGTGCCTGGGAATCCTTGTAAATTATGTTGTTTGTTATACTGCTGACGTTTTTAGATATTAAGGCATTGCCAATATTGCATCAGATTAATCTTTCTGATCAATCCCAAACTGAAAGATATCCCTTGAGTCGAACCTCCAGTGTCCTGCACTGAAGTTGTAGCTAACATTTGTTTTGTTACCATGGCTGAATCTACTAAGAGCTGAGGGTACTCCTATTCTGTCCTTTCTTTGGCAGTGCACTTCTGTAATTAACAGCAATGCATCAACACACCGGGTCGAGGCCATCTTTTTGCTGTCCGTGCTCAAGTGTTTCCATATGTTCTTGGGCTTGCCAATCTCCACCTGAGGAGGTACCCGCTCTTAAAATAAATAAATTTGGAGGAATGCTACCTTTTGGCTCAGCTGGTTTGTCAGTCGTGCCTCTTTTGACCAAATTCATGGCTAAAGGGATGAAGGCACAAACCTCTTGGAGCCTGTGCCGGAGTTGATTTGTAAATGATTTGTGCCATCCAGAAAAATGGCACTGGTGGCTTTTTGAGAGGGCTTCCCATGACCGGCATCCTGCAGCTGATATTTTGTGGAACAGAGTGCCCCAAATCCCGGCAAGAGTTGGTCATCGTTTGTCAGGTCAGCAACTAAGTGCTGCGTGTGATAGTCCTTTCAACGGTTGCTGTGCGAGCCCTGGGACTTTACAAGCTCATTACAACCACAGCAGTCCCATTATTGGTAAGGCAGATCCACTGCGATTTTCGTTTAATTTGATCTGGATGACACTGGTAAATCCACTGGGGTTTAAGTAGCCAAAAGCAAGAACTACATCATCTGAGCAGGTCCCTGGCTAGTGGTTGAGCGGAAGGAGAAGAGCGTCCTCACTCCAACCCCTTTTATCGGCATTACACCACGAGATTTCAGTCTTTGATCTCTTGCAGAACACTGCGAGAACAGTTCTTTCTCATGTGTTCTAGATCTAATGGCTGATGCCACTGAGGTCATATGAGATGGAAGGCTATATCCGAGACTTGTCACACGCAACTTTCTGTCTTGGTGGCAACAATTCTGGTTTAACTGACTGCTAAACTCTTTGGAGCTGAATTTCCGCAGGCGTTCTCCTGCCTGTCCTCTGTAGCTTCGGCGGGACAGCCACAGATATCTGGTGAAACGTTAAACTGAGGCCCCGTCTGCCCTCTCGGGTGGAAGTAAAAGATCCCTTGGCACTATTTTCAAGAAGAGCAGGGGAGTTCTATTGTCCTAGCCAATATTCATTCTTTCACCAACATCACTAAACACAGATTATCTGGTCATCATCACATTGCTGTTTGTGGGATCTTGCTGTACGCATATTGGCTGCCGCATTTCATACATTACCACAGCGACTACATTTCAAACGCACTTGATTGGCTGTGAAGCACTATGGGACGTCCTGACATTGCCAAAGACGCTATATAAATGCAAGTCTTTCTTTAACATTTAAAAAAAAAGCTTTGGTAGAAACAAACTAAAAAATGTAAAACCTCTCTCAGAAATTTTTTTTCTCAAAGGGTGAAGAGCATATGAAATAATCTACCAGATAGTAGACTCAAAGTAATTAGGGAGATTACAAATATAGTTAGATGCTGGGCTGGGAGAGTCCTAGAGGAATAAATTTAGTGGCCCGAACAGCCATTTCTCATCCTTTCTTTGTGTGTTCTCTGCTCTTCCTAGATTGCATATAAATGTAATTTTATCTTTTAAATAGTGACTTCTAAATATCATTCTCGGTCTTGGACTGTGCGACTGAATTTGATTCAGAAAGGAGGCTATTTATTTAAACAAGTGAGCTCTTGTACGTCAGCATGCTCGTTCCAGTTGATTCATGGGAAATGTTAACTGTTAGTAAACCTTAACCAATTTAACTGACAAGAGAGAGAGAACAGTGTACTTCAACTAATGTAAACAGCAGCATTCCAAGCCAGCGCGTTAATCTCACTGCTCCGTCAGCCTGCTTCAGATATGTAAGAAATGCGAGGCCTTGGCCTATGGATGCAGTTAGAAACTTTATCTTGCTTCCCTTTGTAGTGAGATCCTTTGATGGATGTGAAGAAGCCGGGTATCTGGGAGATACTGGTGGTGTGAATTATCCTTGTAATTAAAGCCAGGCAGATACTTGAGCGCCCTCCACACACTAAAGAGCAAAACCGAGCAGATTGGGTTCCAGACACCCATCTACATACAAAAATGGCATTGTCACATTGTAGTGAGGTGCAGTCGCACATGGTCTTCTATTCCTGTATTCTACAAAAACTCCAGCACCTTGTGCCACAGGGTGTCAGCTGTGGCTCTGTGGGTAGCCACTGCCACACGCATTGGGCTGGGGTTCACCGCTTCTGCTGATGTGCAGGAGAGCAGACTGGAGAAAAGGAGCGGCTCCTTCAAAGCCCCTGTCTATTCGGCCTACCAATCTGTCGCACAACAACCTGCCATTTATATAGCGCCTTTAACATAGTAAAACGTCCCAAGGTAGTGTTATCAAACAAAATTTGACACCGAGACATGTATAGAAATATTATGAAAGCATGGCAGCTAATGGTGGAGCGATTAAAATAGGGGATGCCCAAGAGGCCAGATTTGGAGGAGCGCAGAGATCTTGGTGGGTTGTAGGGCCGGAGGCGGTTACGGAGATGGGGAGGGCGAGGCCATGGAGAGATTTGAAAACAAGGAAGAGAATTTTAAAATTGAGACGTTGCCAGACTGGGACTCAAAGTAGCTCAGTGAGCACGGGGTGATGGGTGAACGGGACTTGGTGCGAGTTAGGATACGGGCAGCCGAGTTTTGGATGAGCTCAAGTTTATGGAAGGTGGAAGATGGGAGGCCGGGCAGGAGTGCGTTGGAATAGTCAAGTCTAGAGGTAACAAAGGCATGGATGCGGGTTTCATCAGCAAATGAGCTGAGGCAGGGGCAGAGTTGGGCGGAGGTGGAAGTAGGCGGTCTTGATGATGGCGCGGTGTGTGGTCGGAAGCTCATCTCGGGGTCAAATCCGACGCCCAGGTTGCGGGCTGTTTGGTTCAGCCTCAGACCGTTGCCAGGGAGAGGGATGGAGTCGGTGGCTAGGGAACGGAGTTTGTGGCGGGAGCCAAAGAAAATGGCTTCGGTCTTCCCAATATTTAATTGGAGGAAATTTCTGCTGCTCATTACTGGATGTCGGACAAGCAGTCTGACAAATTAAAGACATTAGAGGGGTCGAGAGAGGTACTGGTGAGGTAAAGCTGGATGTCGTCAGCGTACATGTGGAACCTGACGTGTTTTCGGATGATGTCGTTGAGGGGCAGCATGTAGATGAGAAATAGAAGGGGGCCAAGGTTGTGTGTTCAAGCCCCGCTCCAGAGGCTTGAGCAGAAAGTTAGGCTGACACTCCCAGTGCAGTACTGAGGGAGTGCTGCACTGTCGGAGGTGCCGTCTTTCGGATGAGATGTTAAACCTAGGCCCCGTCTTCCCCTGGCACTATTCGAAGAAGAGCAGGGGAGTTCTCTCCGGTATCCTGGCCAATATTTATCCCTCAACCAAGACCTAAAAACAGATTATCTGGCCATTATTTAATTGCTGTTTATGGAACCTTGCTATTTGCAAATTTGCTGCCGAGTTTCCTATATTACAACAGTGACTGCACTTGGAAAAAGTACTCCATTGGCTGTAAAGCGCTTTGGGATGTCCTAAGGTTGTGAAAGGTGCCATATTCACACAAAGGGTGGTAGAAGTGTGGACTCCCACAAAAAGCAGCAGATGCTAGCTCAGTAATTTGCAATCTGAGATCGCTAGATTTTTGCTAGCCGAGGGTATTAAGGGATATGAAGCCAAGGCGGGTGGCTAGATTTAGGATACAAATCAGCCATGATCTCATTGAATGGCGGAACAGGCTCGAGGGGCTGAACGGCCGACTCCTGTTCCTATGTTCCTAAGCAGTACTGCTTTCAGGTCAAATTGCAACAGCTGCCAACCATATAAAGAATTGTAAAAGCAGATGAAACAAATAAGAGCACAGTACAAAATAGGAGGCCGAGGCACAATTAGAATTTTAATACATAGAGCAATGAGCGTTGTTCCCTGAACTCTCCTCTCCACCGACCTGGTCTGTTGCCTTTTGATACATACTCTGGCACTAATCGCTATCTGGAGCCAGCAGCTCTCGCCTCCCTTTCGCTGCCAGGTTTCCCCAAGCCCTAGTAAACCCAGCCGGCAGCAGTTAAATTTAAATCAGGCTCCCATAATGAAGATTCTTCACGACGGGACATGAGCCCGCCTCGCAACCCGCTGCTGTAAAAACGTACGTGTCGGGTTGGGGACACGTTGCAGTTTTTTTTTTAAAGGGTTTTCCCTCCCCCCCCACACCTCCTCCCGCCCATCGTGGGGCAGGGTGGGGGGTGGTGGTTAATATCAATGCCCATATCCCTAACCATTGACTTAATCATAGGCCCAATATTATTCAGCACAAAATTGGAAAGAGGCAAAACTGAAGAAAGATGTCCACTCCCAGCCAGGAGCTGCAATCTCGGTGTATTTGGCCATTCCAGTTAGACATTGCTGAACACAACCCAGCACTGAATCGGTGCCAAGGACACTGGCTGGTACTGAGAACTCCGAGGTACACTCGGTGCTAGGGCCTCGCTGGTACCAACAGGTGCCGAGGACAGATCAACATTGAGTATCGTGTAAAACACACCTACCTATTGATTTCGACAAACATAGCTTCTGTGTTTGGGGACTCGCTAACAGAGATTCCAGTCACACACTGAAAGGTGTCAACGAGGCCCCTCAATACAGAATCCTTTAGGAATACACGCCAACTGGGATAATCCAAATACAACATAAAACTAAACTGTAGCTGTCCCTCTGAAAAATTATTTTACGCAGTGAGTTGTTGTGATCTGGAATGCACTGCCTGAAAGGGTGGTGGAAGCAGATTCAGTAATAACTTTCAAAAGGGAATTGGATAAATACGAAAGGGACAAATTTTCAGGGGAGTGGGACTAATTGGATAGCTCTTTCAAAGAGCTGACACAGGCACGATGGGCTGAATGACCTCTTTCATGGCTGTATCATTGTATGATACTGTGGAGGGAATTGAGGAGACCATCAAATCATGACTGTTGGACCGAGTATTTTTAAATGAACCCGTAGGTGCGTGGCCTCCTGTCATGGGAGATGGGGAATCGAAGGCAAAATACATGGGAAAGGTCCCTGCTGGCAACCTATTCACTGGGTTTGCCGTGACTAGCGGGTAGCACTCTCGCCTCTGAGTCAGAAGGTTTTGGGTTCAAGTCTGAGTCCAGAGACGCGAGCATAAAATTTAGGCTGACGCTCCAGTGCAGTAGAGGGAGGGGGGTGGGTGCAGCAATCGGGGAAGGGAGGGGGGCACAGTTAGCAGAGGGATAGGACAGCAATCGGGGGGGGGGGGGGGGGGTGGGTGGAAGTGGAGGCGGAACAGGGGCGAGCATCGGTGTTAGTCAGTGCAGTGGAGCCGGGAGGTCTACATGTTTTGTCACTTTGGGGCCATCTTAAAAAAAAACGTACCATTTTGATGGCAGCTCCCAGTGTTCCTTTAAGGAACGCCAGTTAGGCCAAATGTAGTCCTGGTGCTGGCTGCATTCAAGGCAGCCCAGTTTTACAAAGGAGGTCTCAGACAGTCGTTTTCCAATATGGCGGACCGTGCACTTCTGGCACCTACTGAGTGCGCGCCCCACCCGTGATATCGGATGCTCGGGTGCCTGTTTTATGCTTGGCTAACTGGCGTGTGCCATCGACCTTCGAGGCCGACGTTCATGTTGATGGATGCAGGATGTGAAAAAGCCCTCTGCCTCATACGTGTTCATTCGCATCTTTTGCCTGATTTTGTGTCCATGCATCAATCATACTTTCCCTCCCACTCCTGAGAAAAAGGAGAAAGCCCAAGGACCTGTTACTAATTTAGGAGTCGATTGATGAAATATATAATTTCTATTTGCTTAATATAGGAAATGTTCAGGGATACACGTTTAAAAAATTAGGATGGTAAGTGTAAGAAGGGAACTCAGACGTAATTTTTTCATCAAAAGGATAATAGAGTTGTGGAATAAGTTATTGGAGAAGATCATTGAAGGTGTAGTACAACTGGGTTCAATGCGCACTTAGACATGTTGTGGAGAGAGAATGGATCAGGCGTTATGGTGAGAAAAGAAAGAACTTGTATTTATATTGCACCTTGAATGCCCTCGGGATGTCCCAAAGCACTTTATGCCAATGAAGTACTTTGGAGTGTAGTCACTGTTGTAATGTAGAAAACGCGGCAGCCAATTTGCGCACAGCAAGCTCCCACAAACCACAATTTGATAATGACCAGGTTATCTTTCTTTTTTAGTGATGTTGGTTGAGGGATAAATATTGACCAGGACACCTTCGGAATAGTGCCATGGGATCTTTTACATCCACCTGAGAGGGCAGAAGGGGCCTCGGTTTGACGTCTCATCCGAAAGACAACACCTCAGACAGTGCAGCACTCCCTCAGTACTGCACTGGGAGTGTCGGCCTAGATTTGGTTGATAGGATTGATGTATGAAAAATGAACATGCTTACTTGGCCCTAATCAGTTTTCCAGCTCCTAAAAATTGTTGTTCTTAAAGGGGTAGGAAAGTCTAAGGGCAGTGTAGTCATTGTTTTGAAGAAGAAAAAATATTCTGATCATACTTGACTTTTATTCTATAGAATATAATGTGAATTTTTAATAGGTGAATGAGATTAAATTGGGGCGCGAGAACAATTGAGAAGGATGCATTTCCTCAGCCCTTCAATCACAATCCAGTGTCACTTGAGTTTCCTATATTAATAAAATTATATGGAATTTGAGGGTCTGGTTTTAAAAGTAGCGATACAACTTAATCCATTAAAAAGTAATCTAAATGAAAAAAAATTTATAAGAAGAAAATTTCTTGAAAAGGGCCACTCCACGACACAGTAGGTCGATAAACTAGTGCACTATGCAGTAGAATTGCGCTAGGACACGTTCCTAAAGCGTGCCACAGAATTGCACCAGGACACGTTCCTATAGCTTGTTAGCCAGACCCAATTGGCAATCTCATCTGAATGTTGAATTTTAAAAATCATAACAGGGAGTAAGGAGCCAGGAAGGAATGAGCTAAGAGTAGGCACTGTTCAATGAGCCTCGGATTTTAACAGAGGATGCAGGGAGTTGGCAGAACATGTGGGACGGCATATTTAGAGAACAGGAGAAATAGAAAAGGAACATTTAAAGGATATTGAAAATATTGCTTAGGGTACGTACTTCCTATCCGCAAATCTTACTCCCTGTTATGATTTTTGTTCCCACTTTTCTGTCAACATTTACCATTGTAAATTGACATGTCAACATTTACCATTCAATCTTGCTATGTCAACTGTAACAATGTAGTTCAGGCACTGGCCACTAGGTACCCCTGCGGGGCGAGTTTCTAATCTCACTTCCATTGTTGTCTTGTATGTTTTAAAACACCCCTCTGCTTCTGGGGAAAGATGTGGCCTATTTAGTGCAAAAATAAAACCTCATCACTTGGAGAATCATGAACATGAAACCTAAATGTTGTGCTGTGAATTAGTGTTCTAACACATTGCCCCAATTGGTTCTTTTAGTAAACTATGCCAAAGCACTGATCAGAAGGTAAATCCCCCTATCCTGTGTCCTGTAAGGAAGCCAGACTCCATGGGAGCTCGGGTTGGAAATAAGGCTACAACACTGCAGCTCGGGCTCTCCAAACCAGAGACCCCTTCGAGCTTGGATCTGACACTGTGGTACAGGGATAGGCCTTCAGCTAAAACAAAATGGTTTGCTTGGCTAAAGCGTATCTGTCGCCAACACTAAATGACGCACGTTCCTTAGAACTGGGGCCATATTGTAAAGAGGTTATTTGCAGTTCAACTTCCACAGATCTGAGCGTGATTTTAATTATTGTTGTAGCTGTCGATTGCAACACCCCCCAAGATTCATTATTTTAAAAATAGGCGGTTTGTTTTCGTAACCTTCCGATAATGTGTTGGAAACTCCCAAATTTGTGTTCTTTTCAGAAAAGACCATCTGAAATGCAGATGTGCTTTTTTTTGTGATATACGTAAGAATGCTAATGCTTATCTCAAAACTGGTGTTATTTTGATAACCTATTGTTTAGCTGTACCTCACAATTCAGCGCAGACCATATCCCGAGAGCAAATATGGGAAAATATGCTTCCAGCTATTGTGCTGCTTGGCCACAACTAACGTGATGCTGATAGATGGCAGATTTGAAGGCAGGTTCTGTTTTTGTTTTCGGATGGCTCTGTGTACTCAATAGCTGAGACCCCGCTTTGGATTCCTCTCTAGCACGATATTTGGCATTGTGACCCTGACACCAAATTGTATGTTTGCCTTTATTGTAAGTGGGTTGAAGTATAAGAGTAAGGAAGTCTTGTTGCAATTATATAGGGCTTTGGTGAGACCACACATGGAGTCTCCTTGCCAAAAGAAGGCTATACTTGCCTTAGCGGGTTCACTAGATTGCTCCCTGGGATGAGAGGGTTGTCCAGTCGGAGAGCTTGAGTAGAATGGGCCTATATTCTCTGGATCCCCATATCCCTTGATTCCCTTAGTGTCCAAAAATCTATTACATAGAAACATAGAAACATAGAATCTAGGAGCAGGAGTAGGCCATTCGGCCCGTCGAGCCTGCTCCGCCATTCAATACGATCATGGCTGATCATCCAAATCCAGTACCCTGTCCCTGCTTTAATCCCCACAGTTCACATATCCCACCCTACCCCCGTAACCCCACTTATTTAATTCCCCCTATCATATCCCATCCTATCCCCATAACCCCACATATTTAATCCCCCCTAACACTAAGGGTCAATTTATCATAGCCAAATCAACCTAACCCACACATTTTTGGACTGTGGGAGGAAACCGGAGCACCCGGAGGAAACCCACGCAGACACGGGGAGAATGTGCAAACTCCACACAGACATTAATCTCAGTCTTCAATATACTCAACGACTGAGCATTCACAGCCCTCGCTGGGGTAGAGAATTCCAAAGATTCACAACCCTCTAAGTAAAGACATTTCTCCTCATCTCAGTCTTAAATGGCCAACTCCTTATCCTGAGACTATGACCCCTAGTTCTAGAGGAAACAGCCTCACAGCATCTACCCTGTCAAGCCCTGTAAGAATTGTATATGTTTTAATGAGATCACCTCTAATTCTTCTGAATGCCAAATGATTACTGACTGGAACAAAGTCAGCCTCCGATATATTAAAACAAAGGTGATTAGGAACCAGTCTTTTGATCTTGTAATTGTTGTTGGAGCATGCGGCAGGCCATGGGCAGGCTCTGGCTTGCCCATAGGCAAAGTTATAGGTCTTAACTATCTTCTCATCTGCCTCTATGCTTGATTTTTATGAGACATCTATCTTCACTATGTTTGCCTCTTGTTGTCATGCCACCTACTGTACAGTACAATAACAGTGTTACTGAAATGATCCACGGTGTACATCAGCCCCAGAGTATTGACCGATAATTATTAACTGCCATATCTCTATCAATCTGTCACAGTCAAACCAGGGCTTAAAACAAATATTAAGGATGTCTTTACTCAAGGAGTGTTAAATGTTTTGAATAATCTGACAAGCAGGTTAGTAGAGGCACCAACATTTTGGTCGTTCAAAATGCAGCTGGACGCTATATTGGGAGAGTAAGAATGCTAGAAAGATGAATTTCGATGGGCCAAATGACCGCTTCTCATCATTGACTCTCCTTATGCCCTTGCGTGCTATTTTCCTTAGTGGATTTTATAAACCACAGTCATTTGGAAGCTTCTGATAAATTATTTTAATTTTGGATGGGGATCCTGGACAAGTCGACAGTTTTTCAGTTGTTGAACACAGTGATAGGGGAGCAGTCACAGTCATTGACTAAGGAGACAATAGAGGAAAGGTGTCTTAGCGCCTGGCTTCATTGCATCCACCGCTGAATGCTCACAAACCGCAGCGGTGTGGAAATTCTGAAACACTATTTTAAACTGCTAACATTTTGGATTATTTCCAGAGTAAAATCTGACTTTGATGTCCCCACCAGTACGTTGATTGGAGCCCATGGATACTGTACACAGGTCAGTACCACTTCTTCCTGGGACTTGAGACCATAAACATGGTCATGTTGTGTGCTTTGAGTGGATATATAATTTTTTTTTTGTTGAAAAATGCATTTTGATTCTGATATGTTGCACTGGTGGAGTGGGGGAGCCTAGAGTCAATTCCCTAGATGGTGCTGAGCTTCTAATCTCACTTGTGCTGTGCTGGGGAGCCTCTCCCTAGGGTTCAGGGGGAATCGGAATAAGACTGGTACCAAGCAGTACTTGCACATCACCAGTTGGCCACCATAGAGTGGACTTGGTGGGGTGTGGGAAGCAGGGGCCTGTCTACTTCGTCAGCACTTTGTCTGTGGGAGTACCTTCACCACACAGACTGCAGTGGTTCAACAAGGCAGCTCACCGCCACCTTCGCAAGGACAATTAGGGATGGGCAATAAATGCTGGCCTTGCCAGCGACGCCCACATTCTGTGAATGAATTTTTTAAAAAAGCAACCATTGTGTGACATGCAGAGACCTGAGAGTCTTAAAAATAAAAGTGGTATTATTCAATAACCTTATAAATATAAACACACCATTTTCTCACATCTTCAAAATTTCAAGTACACAAGTAGTGACAGGAATGGTCAAATGAAGCCAGTTAATGTACTCATACCAGGGAACACCCACCTCACCTCAAAAAGCACCAGTGACACATAAAATAGACTTTCACATAAGACAACAGCTGGGCATGCCCCAGAAAAAAATCATAGGATGGTTACAGCACAGAAGGAGGCCAGTTGAGCCCGTGCCGGCTCTCTGCAAGAGCACTTCAGCTAGTCCCACTCCCCCGCCCTTTCCCCGTAGCCCTGCAAATTTTTTTCCTTTAGGTACTTATCCCAATTCCCTTTTGAAAGCCACGATTGAATCTGCCTCCACCGCCCTTTCAGTCAGAGCATTCCAGATCCTAACCACTCGCTGCGTAAAGATGTATTTCCTCCCGTTGCCTTTGGTTCTTTTGCCAATCACCACTAAGTCTGTGTCCTCTGGTTCTCGACCTTTCCGCCAATGGGAACAGTTTCTCTCTATCTACTCTGTCTAAACCCCTCATGATTTTGAATACCTCTATCAAATCTCCTCTCAACCTTCTCTGCCCTAAGGAGAACAACCCCAGCTTCTCCGGTCTATCCACGTAACTGAAGTCCCTCATCCCTGGAACCATTCTTGTAAATCTTTTCTGCACCCTCTCTAAAGCCTTCACATCCTTCCTAAAGTGTGGTGCCCAGAATTGGACACAGTACTCCAGTTGGGGCCAAACCAGTGTTTTATAAAGGTTCATCATAACTTCCTTGCTTTTGTACTCTATGCCTCTATTTATGAAGTCCAGGATCCCGTATTCTCAACCTGCCCTGCCACCTTCAACGATTTGTGCACATATACCCCCAGGGGTCTCTGTTCATGCACCCCCTTTAGAATTGTACCTTTTAATTTATATTGCCTCTCCTCATTCTTCCTACCAAAATGTATCACTTTGCACTTTTCTGCGTTAAATTTCATCTGCCATTCTACCAGCCTGTCTATGTCCTCTTGAAATCTATCACTATCCTTCTCACTGTTCACTATACTTCCAAGTTTGTGCCATCTGAAAATTTTGAAATTGTGCCCTGTACACCCAAGTCTGTCATTAATATATATCAAGAAAAGCAGTGGTCCTAGTACCGATCCCTGGGGAACACCACTGCATACCTCCTCCAGTCCGAAAAACAACCATTCACCACTACTCTGTTTCCTGTTACTTAGCCAATTTCGTATCCATGCTGCCACTGTCCCTTTTATTCCAGGGGCTTCAACTTTGCTGGCAAGCCTATTATGTGGCACTTTATCAAACGCCTTTTGGAAGTCCGTGTACACCACATCAACCGCATTGCCCTCATCAACCCTCTCTGTTACCTCATCAAAAAACTCAATCTCATCAACCCTCTCTGTTACCTCATCAAAAAACTCAATCAAGTTAGTTAAACACGATTTGCCTTTGACAAATCCATGCTAACTTTCCTTAATTAATCCACACTTGTCCCAGATTATCGTTTTTAAAAGCTTCCCCACTGCTGAGGTTAAACTGACTGGTCTGTAGTTGCTGGGTTTATCCTTACACCCTTTTTTTGAACAAGGGTGTAACATTTGCAATTCTCCAGTCCTCTGGCACCACCCCTGTATCTAAGGAGGAAGATTATGGCTAGTACCTCTGCAATTTCCACCCTTACCTCCCTCAGCATCCTAAGTACAGCAAGCCTTTCCAGTACCACCTCTATCAACTTTTATCTCATCCAGTATCTCAACTACCTCCTCTTTCACTATGACTTTGGCAGCATCTTCCTTAGTAAAAACAGATGCAAAGTACTCAAATAGAGTTTGGAAGCTTCATTTTAGCAGCTTATTTGATGCTAAGCCTACTGATAATTCAAAGTTGCTTTTTGCTTGAAACAAATTCTAATTAGCCATTAGTTCGAATTACATTGAAAAGTAGAGAAGTTATGCTAAACTTGTATCGCACCTTGGTTAGACCACGCTTGGCGTACTGTGTACAGTTCTGGTCACCATATTATCAAAAGGATATAGAGGCACTGGAGAGGGTGCAAAAAAGATTTACAAGGATGATTCCAGAAATTCGATGTTATACCTATCAGGAAAGGATGAACAGGCTGGGGCTCTTTTCTCTTGGAAAGAGGAGGCTGAGGGGTGACCTAATAGAGGTCTTTAAAATTATGAAAGGTTTTGATAGAGTAGACACAGAGGGCTGGATTTTCATTGACCCGTGGAGGCGGGTTTGGAGGCGTGTGGGGGGGTTAAAATTGCGAAAACTGGCGGGCAGGGCACAAGTCCGCCTCCATCCCGCCTCCACGCAATTTTCATAAAATCGTGTCTGCTGGTCCCGACTCCGTCCCACCTTTAAGAGGCGGGATAGGCTGTTAAGGCCCTTAACAAGCACTAAATTGCCTCTATAATGCCATTTTGAAAGGCCTTTGTGATTTTAACCCTTGTTCTACGTGAAGCACGCCTGTTCTGAACCACGATTGTGAAACCTGGCAGTAACACATTTCGAAAGGTGACTATCAGCTGCAGGTCCACTATTACAACGGAGTAGTAGTAGGAGGAGGAAAAATATCTGGGAGGAGACCTAGGGCTGCTGCTGCTCATTTTGCCTTCAGGTCCTCTCACAGCAAAGGCTCTCTCTCTCCTCTCTGACTTAGGGCTGCTGCTCATTTTGCATCCAAGTCCTCTCACAGCAAAGGCCAGGCAGTCTCTGAAGACCTTCAATGCAGCAGTAATGATGACATCATCAGAGGCGACTTTCAGACTGAAACCACTAATTAGGTCATGGGTTCCCACATGCTGGAACTCAATTGCCCAATTAGGTGAAAATCGCATCAATCTCCCACATCCAATTGCAGTCGGGTGGATAACACGAAAAGTGGATGACACGACCCCAACCCACCCCAGTATCAAAATCCAGCCCAGAGTGTTTCCACTTGTGGGGAAAAGCAAAATTAGAGGCCATAAATTAGGGAATTCTGAAGAAACCTCTTTATCCAGAGAGTTGTGAGAATGTGGAACTCGCTACCAGAGTGAGTGGTTGAGGTGAATAGTATAGATGCATTTAAAGGGAGGCTAGCTAAACATGTGAGGGAGAAGGGAATAGAGGGTTATGCTGATAGATGAGGAAAGATGGGAGGAGGCTTGAGTGGAGCATAAATGCCGAATGGCCTGTTTCTGTGCTTGTATATTCTATGTAATTTCAATTCGTCATTACGATCTGGAATGCACTGCCTGAAAAGGTGGTGGAAGCAGTCGAAATAATAACATTCAAAAGGGAATTGGATATATTTTAAAGGGGAGAAAGTTGAGCAGGGCTGTGGGGTGAAGGCATGGGAGTGGGCTCTTTAAAGTAGCCGGCACAGGCACGATGGGGCGAAGGGCTTCTCTCTCTGCTGTAAGATTCTATGAATGAACAGATAATTCAAATTAAGCAACTTTAAGTTCAACGGAGTAAACTGTATATGACTTCTTTTGGAGATAAACTTTAAGTAACCAAGCCCTGTAACTGTGACTTTCAGAAAACAATTGTCGCACTTTGAAATTTTCCACCTCCAGTATGTGCATAATAAGCAACGGGACAAAGTACCATCTGATTGATTGCAGTCCCATCTGATTGATTGCAGTCCCATCCTCCAATCAATCTGGTTCTCAGGCCCTGGTCCCTCTTTCCCAATGATCGGATTGGCACAGACTGACAAGTCCGAATTCCAGTGAAATAAGTTGATTTTTCTTGTGAAATGCCATAAAGCTGAGACTTGAGTTTAAAGCTGACGCCAGCTTAAAATGCCGATAGTAGGCATGTATTACACAGTATTTACAGCACAAAAACAGGCCGATCAGCCCAACTGGTCGTGTGTTTATGCTCCACAAGAGCCTCCTCTCACCCTACTTCATCTCACCCTATCAGCATAACCTTCTATTCCTTTCTCCCTCATGTACTTATCTAGCTTCATCTTAAATACATCTATGCTTTAATTCTATATAATAGTTCAACTGAACAGGATTGTTGAATAGTGGAATTGAAAATATAAACATAAGAACACAAGAAATAGGAGCAGGAGTAGGCCATTTGGCCCTTTGAGCCTGCTCCGCCATTCAATAAGATCATGGCTGATCTTCTACCTCATCTCCACTTTCTTGCACTATCCCCATATCCCTTGATTCCCTGAATATTCAAAAATCTATCGATCTCTGTCTTGAATATACTCAACGACTGAGTGTCCACAGCCCTCTGGGGTAGAGAATTCCAAAGATTCACCACCCTCCGAGTGAAGAAATTTCTCCTCATCTCAGTCCTAAATGGCCGACCCCTTATTCTGAGACTGTGACCCCTGGTTCTAGACTCCTCAGCCAGGGGAAACATCCTCCCTACATCTACCCTGTCAAGCCCTGTAAGAATTTTGTATGTTTCAATGAGATCACCTCTCATTCTTCTAAACTCTAGAGAATATAGGCCTAGTCTACTCAATCTATCCTGATAGGACAATTGCCCCATCCCAGGAACCAGTCTGGTGAATCTTCGTTGCACTCCCTCTATTGCAAGTATATCCTTCTTTAGGTAAGGAGACCAAAACTATACACAATACTCCAGGTGTGGTCCCACCAGGGCCCTATATAATTGCAGTAAGACGTCTTTACTCTTATACTCAAATCCTCTAGTAATAAAGGCCAACATACCATTTGCTTTCCTAATTGCTTGCTGTACCTGCATGTTAACTTTCAGTGATTCGTGTACAAGGACACCCAAGTCCCTCTGAACACCAACATTTCCCAATCTCTCACCATTTAAAAAATACTCTGCTTTTCTATTTTTCCTACCAAAGTGAATAACTTCACATTTCTCCACATTTGCCATGTTCTTGCCCACTCACTTAGCTGTCTATATCCCCTTGAAGCCTCCTTGCATCCTCCTCACAACTTACATTCCCACCCAGCTTTGTATCATCAGCAAACTTGGATATATTACATTTGGTCCCCTCATCCAAATCATTGATGTAGATTGTGAATAGCTGAGGCCCAAGCACTGATCCTTGCAGTACCCCACTAGTTACAGCCTGCCAACCCGAAAATGACCCGTTTATTCCTACTCTCTGTTTTCTGTCCGTTAACCAATCCTAATCCATGCTAATATATTACCTCCAATCCCATGAGCCCTAATTTTGTTTAATAACCTCTTGTGTGGCACTTTATCGAATACCTTCTGAAAATTCAAATACATCATGATTTGGACAGGTTGGGTGATGTGGCAGATGCAATATAACGTGGATAAATGCGAGGTTATCCACTTTGGTGTCAAAAACAGAAAGGCAGATTATTATCTGAATGGCAATAGATTGGGAGAAGGGGAAGTGCAACGAGACCTGGGTGTCCTTGTGCACCAGTCGCTGAAGGTAAGCATGCAGGTGCAGCAGGTGGTTAAGAAGGTAAATGGTATGTTGGCCTTCATAGCGAGAGGGTTTGAGTACAGGAACAAGGATGTCTTCCTGCAGTTGTACAGGGCCTTGCTGAGACCACACCTTGAGTACTGTGTGCAGTTTTGGTCGCCTTATCTGAGGAAGGATGTTCTTGCCATGGAAGGAGTTCAGCGAAGATTCACAAGGCTGATACCTGGGATGGCAGGAATGACGTATGAAGAGAGATTGGGTCGATTGGGCTTATACTTGCTGGAGTTTAGAAGAATGAGAGGGGATCTCATTGAAACTGACAGGACAAACTAGATGCAGGAAGGATGCTCCCGATGGTCGGGGAGTCCAGAACCAGGGGTCACAGTCTAAGGATAAGGGGTAAGCCATTTAGGACAGAAATGAGGAGGAATTTCTTCACCCAGAGAGTGGTGAACCTGTGGAATTCTCTGCCACAGAAGGCAGTAGAGGCCAATTCATTAAATAGATTCAAGAAGGAGTTGGATATATTTCTTAAGGCTAAAGGGATCAAGGGATATGGGGAGAAAGCAGAGACAGGGTACTGAATTTGGATGATCAGCCATGATCGCATTGAATGGCGGAGCAGGCTAGAGGGGCCGAATGGCCTACTCCTGCTCCTATCTTCTATGATTCTATGATCACATCCACTGGTTCCCTCTTACCTATTCTGCTAGTTGCAACCTCAAAAAAACTCTAACAGATTTGTCAAACACGATTTCCCTTTCATAAATCCGTGTTGATTCTGCCCAATCCTATTATTATTTTCTAAGTGCCCTGTTGCCACGTCCTTAATAATAGATTCTAGCATTTTCCCTACTACTGATGTCAGGCTAACTGGTCTGTAGTTCCCCGTTTTCTCTCTCCCTCCTTTCTTAAGTAGTGAGGTTACATTTGCCACTTTCCAATCCGCGGGAACTGTTCTAGAATCTATGGAATTTTGGAAAATGAGGACCAATGCATCCCACTATCTCTAGTGCCACCTCTTTCAAAACCCTAGGATGTAGGCAATCAGGTCCAGGGGATTTATCGGCTTTCAGTCCCATTAATTTCTCCAGTACTTTTTTTTACTCATACTAATTTCTTTCAGCTCTTCATTCTCACTAGAGCTTTGTTTCTCCACTATTTCCGGGAAGTTTTTTGCGTCTTCTTCCGTGAAGACAGACACAAAGTATTTGTTTAATTTCTCCTGTCTCAGCCTGTAAGGGACCCACGTTTACTTTCGCTAATCTTTTCCTTTTTACATACCTATAGAAGCTTTTACAGTCTGTTTTTATGTCTCTCGCTAGTTTACTCTCATATTCTATTTTCCCTTTCTTTATCAATTTCTTGGTCCCCTTTGCTGAATTCTAAAATCCTCCCAATCCTCAGGCTTACTACTCTTTTTGGCCTCTTCCTTTGATCTAATACTATCTTTAACTTCTCTTGTTAGCCATGGTTGGACCACTTTTGCGGTGGGGTTTTTGTGCCTTAAAGGAATGTATATTTGTTGTTAATTATGTATTAATTCTTTAAATGCTAGCCATTGCTTGTGTACCGTCATACCTTTTAATGTAGTTTCCCAATCTACCGTAGCCAACTTGCCATTCATACCTACGTAGTTTGTTTTGTTTAGATTTAAGACCCTAGTTTCGGATTTAACTAAATCACTTTCAAACTCAATATAAAATTCTATCAATTTATGGTCACTCTTCACTAAAGGCCCCTTTACTACAAGGTTATTAATTAACCCTTTCTCATTGCACAATACTAGATCTAAAATAGCCTGTTCCCTAGTTGGTTCCTCAACATACTGATCTAGAAAACTAAGTTGAATTCGTCCTCCACACTATTACTGCAAATTTGGTTTCCCAGTCTATATGTAGATTAAAGTCCCCCATGATTACTGTATTACCCTTGTTATATGCGCCTCTAATTTCCTGATCTATACTCTGCCCTACATTACAACTACTGTTTGGGGGGCCTATAAACAACTCCCACCAATGTTTTCTGCCCCTTGCTGTTTCTTAGCTCCACCCAAACTGATTCTACTACTTGATTTTCGGAGCGAAGATCCTTTGTCTCTACTGTCTTTATCCCATCCTTTATTATCAGGGCTACCCCTCCTCCTTTTCCATTTTGCCCATCTCTTCTAAAAGTTAAGTATCCTGGAATATTAATCTGTTTAGTCAAAAATACAACAGTATAGTAACGTTTAGTAGCAGACAGAAGTTTCTACCGTGTGTTCACAGAGTACACAGTCTGCGACTCCAATTTTAATATATCCATAGAAATTAATCTCTTCACACATCTTTGAATTTCCTTTCATTGTCAGCTAATGTGTTTCTGTTCTGTAGGAAAGGAGACTTAACAAATGACATTACATGGATGGATGATGTGTGTATATATTCAATTAAATGATCAGCTCAGTGTTAAGCTTGCATTCTTAGTCCCTCCATGCACTCAGTGTCACACTGGAGCCATTAATTATTTCTGTCCTTAAAAAAACATTTACTTTAGCAACTCCTCATGAAGACACGGTGCGTACAGGAACTCACCTACACACAAAGAAAGTCGCAGGTTCAGTCCCTGGTCTGTACTGATCTTTGGTCAGGACGGTTATAAATTTAAGTAGTAAATAGCACTTGCCACAGTGAATCCTGGCATAGGAAGCTTTATTATAATGTAATAATGTTAGTTGAAGGTACACACATCCCTGAATTTAATGAAAGAAAGGAAGAAAGACTTGCATTTATATAGCGCCTTTCACAGCCACCGGGCAGCCCTATGCGCTTTACAACCAATGAAGTACTTTTGAAGTGTAGTCACTGTTGTGATGTAGGAATATCGTTTAATTAGTTTCTCTCCTTCCCGACAGAACAGTAAGGCAAGAAAGAAAGAACTTCCATTTATATAGCGCCTTTCACAACCTCAGGACGTCCCAAAGCGCTTTACCCAATTAAGTACTTTTTGAGGTGTAGTCACTATTGTAATGTAGGAAACACGGCTGCCAATTTGCGCACAGCAGGGTCCCACAAACAGCAATGTGGTGATGTTTTTAGTGATGTTGGTTGAGGGATAAATATTGGACAGGACACCGGGGTGGGGAAATTCCCCAGCTCCTCTTCAAAATAGTGCAGTGGGATCTTTTACGTCCACCTGAGAGGCAGATGAGGCCTCGATTTAATGTCTCATCTGAAAGACGGCACCTCCGACAGTGCAGCACTCCCTTGGTACTGTCGGGCTGAATTATGTGCTCAAGTCTTTGGAGTGCGACTTGAACACGCAACCTTCTATGTTAACTGACTATGGAAAGGAGCTGAAAGGTAGATAGAGATTTTTGTGTTGTATATAAAATAAAGCAGGGGTTGCTTGACATGGATCAGGCCAATTTCCTCTCCATCACCCAGGGCACTAAGGTAAATTTCAATGTCCAAGTGCTGCTCCAGCTGAGATCAGCCAACCAGACAGACACCAAAAAGGATTCTTAAAAGTTAAACCCCAATTAATTTCAATGGTCTGATTTTTAAATTGTCTCTTGGGCATGTCCTGACTTGCCCCTTTGCCAGTCCAAATTTTGAAAGTAAAGTGACCTCGACTAATCTTGCGATACTATTAGAATTAATTAGTCCACTTAATTAAACTCTCATGAACCAGTGAACAGATATATATTAGTTACTAAATGGCTGTGAGCTATCAGTTCTCAAAGTTGCTTCTACCCTGAATGGCTGCCAAGCTCACCGGACTCATGAAGAGGCTGTTCCAGTGTGTTGATGGATGTTCCGTGCACTCTACAGCTTTTATACCTTGCGTTCTCGTTCCACGTGATTGCAGCTCCCGATTGTTTGGAAGTAGCTTCTGAAATCCAATTCGGTGCCGGTTCACAAAAGTGGCTTTCCTAGAGCTGTGGAAAAAAACTGCCTTTGGGTTGGATTTTATGAATAAACTGTACATTCCTTCTTCCCAGACGCAAGCACACTCTGTTTAGTGGTGAATAGTGGAATTCTTAGTTTGTCACACTTGTGATTAGCAACTTTGTAATTCAACTCTCATTTTTTGCTTCTATTGGGTCATTTCCATTGCATATTCGATTAAAAAAAAAAAAAAAATTCTCATCCTTGTTTTCAAATCCCTCCATGGCCTCGCCCCTCCCTATCTCTGTAATCTCCTTCAGCCCTACAACCCTCCGAGATCTCAGCGCTCCTTGAATTCTGGCCTCTTGCGCATCCCCGATTTTTAATCGCTCCACCATTGGCGGCCGTGCCTTCAGCTGCCTAGGCCCCAAGCTCTGGAATTCCCTCCCTAAACATCTCCACCTCTCTCACCGCCTTTAAGTTGCTCCTTTAAACCTACCTCTTTGACCAACCTTTTCATCACCTGTCCTAATATCTCTTTGTGACTCGGTGTCAAGTTATGTCTGATAATAGCTCCTGTGAAGCACCTTGGGATGCTTTTACTACGTTATAAATGCAATTGTTTTCTCGATGGATATTTATTATTTATATTCTGAGGGAATATAGCTTTAAGTAAGGTACTGCAGACCCCTAAGTGACTTTGTTGAACTGTGATTTAGTTCTAAATACAACATTGATTCTGTTTCTCTAGTTTTGTATGATGCCTTTGTAACAATAAACATCAGCCTGACTAAGTTTGTACCACTCTTGCAACTGGATAAGAAGATTGTGTGTTCAAGCCCCACTCCAGGACTTGAGCAGATGATCCAGGCTGACACTCCAGAGCTACACGGCATTGCCAGAGGTACCGTCCTTGGGATGAGACGTTAAACCAAGTTTGTTCAGGTGAATTAACCTATTGCACTATTTGAAGAAGAGGAGGAAGTTCTCCCGATGTCCTAGTCAATATTTTGCCCTCAACAAATATCACCCAAAAAAAACATTCAGTGCACAGCTGTTTGTGGAAATTGTTGATCCAGAATGGCTGTCGCAGGGGAGTTCTCCATGGTGTCTTGGCCGATATTTATCTCTCTCTTTAAAAAAAAAACCCAAAAGCAGATTACCTGGTCATTTATCACATTATTGCTGTTTGTGGCAGCTTGCTGTGTGCAAAATGGCTGCCATGTTTCCTACATTACAACAGTGACTACACTTCAAAAAGTACTTCATTGGCTGTAAAGTGCTTTGGGACACCCTGAGGTAGTGAAATGCAAGTCTTTTTACAAAACAAAATTTGTTGCAATCCAAAAGTAATAGACTATGTTAAGTGCCTTCTGATGTTTCAACAATGTGATATTTATTTTTTTAATAGAAAAGAAAGAACATGTATTTATACAGTGCATTTCACTTTCTCCATGTCCCAAAGCGCTTTACAGTCAATTGAGAACCATTTGAATATAGTCTCTGTTGTAATGTTGGCAAATGCAGCTGCCAATTTGCAAACAACACTGAGATGAATAAACAGATGATCTGTTTTTTAGTGGTGTTGGTTGAGAGATGAATGTTGGCTAGATCACCCCAGCAGTTCTTTGCTTTTACATCCAACTGAGCAGGCAAACAGAGCCTCGGTTTAACATCTCATCCGAAAGACAGCACCTCCTTTGGTGCTACACTCCCTCAGTTCTGCACTGGAGTGCCAGCCTAGATTATGTGCTCAAGTCTGTGGAGTGGGGCTTGAACCCACGACCTCTGGCTCAGAGAAGGGTGCGCTACCCACTGAGCCACGGCCGACACTTAAGAATAAAAGAAATGTAAGAAATTTGTCTTCTTCCTCTCGCAGGAACTTGTGAATCTGTTGTTGACTGGCAAAGCTGTCTCCAATGTTTTCAACGATGTCGTAGAGCTGGATTCTGGCAATGGCAACATCACAATCCTCAAAGGAGTTTCAGGACGCAGTGACATAGGACTGCTGTCACTGTTTGAGCACTATAGTATCTGCAAGGTATGTGGACTCCGAGCCCACTGCTTGGAGGTTCCCACTGCAAATCATTGGATCGCTCTCATTGTATCAGCACTATAGTATCTGCAAGGTATGTGCCCTCAGCCCACTGGTTTTGGTGCAGCAGATGGTGGAAAGTATATCCAGGTAGAGAGGCTTTAGTAAGGGTCAAGGTGTCACCACCCATGAGTCAGTTTTCCATCAAAGCCAGGATGTTACTGCAATTAATACACGAGAAGGTCATGGATGGCCTTGAATGAACAAACATCCTGGAGGGAAATGAGGAGAGAAGTGGCACTGGTCTGCTGGCAGAGTTGAAGGGGGCAATGGCGGGTGGGGTGAGCAGGAAGGGATGAGGTTGGCAAGGTTATCCCCAGTGGGTGCACTGGGTGGGAAGGTTGGTGAGACAGGACAGAAGGGTTGAGGTTGCTATTTGTAAGGGGGCACTGATGACAGCCTTCGGAGAAGTAAGTAGCTACATTCTTCTTCAAGGGGTTGATGGCAGGGATGTAGGAAGGCAGAAGAGTAGTGATGGGCTGGTATTGAGGATTGGAGGTGGGGAATTACACAAGGGGAGAATTGAAGGGGGTGGTATGACCAAGTGACAGGACGGGGAAAGAAAGAACTTGCATTTATATAGTGCCTTTCATAACCTCAATATCCAAAAGCACTTTAAAGCCAATTAAGCACTTTTGAAGTGTCGTCACTGTTGTAGGAAGCGCGGCAGCCAACTGTGCACATCAATGTCCCACAAACATGCGGCAGAGGTGAGACAGAAAGGCTCAAGAGTGGCTGAGGAAAATAATGGGCTTGGGTCTGGATCCGAAACAACAGCTGGGAATCTGCACACTCATGGACACAGGAAATTCAGATTGGATAGGCGTGGCAGAGATCAGCAGATATGTGTTCTTGTCATAAACAGAGGTTGGGTGGAAGTGATATAAAAGAGTCTAAAGTTAGAGTCTGAGGCCATGTCACAACTTTACCTGAATTTACGATTCATGATCTATTTTCCTACCTAGCCTCATGTCAGTGGTATTCTGGCCAGCTAATAGCATTATCAGATTACAGCTTTGAACATCTCTGCGGATTAAGTCTACAGAGAAGGGAGTATTAGAGCAGTATCCTATTAATTGACCCATCACGTAATACTCTTGTAGGTTACAAAATGAATCACAATAATGTATCTTATTCACAGCACATTCTATTTTCTCCCTTTTGTAGCTTAAATGAAAATGACTTATTGAAATTGTTTTTTTAAACCCTATTCAGTTAGAATTGCAAGCTCCTTCTACTCTTGTATCAAAGTTCTAGGTACATTTTCTGCCCAGTGCACCACTGACATCAGACTAGGAAAACAGTGAGATCATGGATCTCAAATTCGGGTAAACTCTGACCCAGTTGCAAATGTTTACGCTCCTTTTACCATAAAGTTACATCCAGCCACTTCGAGCCAGCCCTGTAGTGTGAACCGTTTCAGATTGTAATTACCCTGTGTAATGTTTAGTGCTAGGGTGAGTAGGTTGCACTGCCTGCGCTCCTGTCTGCAAAATTCCACAGTCACCACATGTAATAAAAGTTGGCAGTTTAATCATTATTCCCTGAGTGGAAACGGAACACTGTATTCCGACACACATACGACACAGCCACATGCTGCACAGAATGTTGGCACAGATCACAGGAGAGTTTAGGAAACAAACTTGGGTTTTTGTCTGTGTGGAAGCAAGGGAAGGAAAGTAGAACCATTCTTAACTGTCTTTAATTTGTTCTGAGCTTAGAATATTTCCCCTCCCCCCCCCCCCCCCCCCCCCCCTAGGATTTTTGAGGACGACAAATTGTGAATGCTTGTTTACACTGGTTGGCATCTCTGTAACAGAGGCGTAGATTGAGAATCATCACCAGAAGAACAAAGGGAGAAGTTAGAAGAAGATTTTACACACACACATGTATATAAAATGACTTATTTTTGAATTGATTTTTAAACTTCATTCAGTTTTTAGTTAGAATTGCAAGCTCATTCAACCCTTGTATCAAAATGCTATATATGCGTGTGTATATATTTATGTTGCATGTTATAGACGAGCCGACATTTGTGCAGACTAGGTGGGGGAGACACCAAGGGGCAGAGCCCAGGGCCTGGAGTGTGTAAAAGGCAGGTCGAGGGAGTGGGCAGCAGGCAGCAGCATTCCCAGACTGAGGAAATCTCAGTAAGCTGGATGGGGGTGCGAGAGGAGGACAGCCGTCAAATTTAAGGGACTGCGAAGCGGGTCAGAGAAACTGCGGGCAGAAGTTCATTGAAGGACGCCACCTGGAAATGTAGTCTAGCGAGTCAAGGGAGAAGTGGGCTTGTCACAGTCTGCAGCTGAGAAGAGAATCGGCACCTTCACAGTGCGGCACTAGTGCGAACCCATTCTTACTTGACGGAGTGTCTCTGTTTGGCGCTTCTCCACATCTGTAAACGACAGCAATCCGCTACCAGTCGGTCTGCTGCGGTTTTAAGTTCTCCAGTGGGAAAGTCTGTATCTGAAGAAAACTTCTGACCTCGTTAAGCGGAGGCCTCCACCCGGATGGTGCCGTGAGCTTATCCAACGAGCGACTGACTCAACAACACCAGCATCGCATCAAAGCACCGCTTCTCAGCATTGAAGCTAAGCTTTTTATAGCAGGCTGCTTCCTGTTTCTTTAGCAGATCAATTCCCATCACTGTACCATGCTGTTGTTACTTCACCTTTCAGAGGTCTGTCCGTCAACGCCATTGTCTCAAATCTCCCATTGACTGCAGCGGAGGCCACAAAGCTATTGAGAATTAATGGAAATCTTAAACAGCTTTAATTTATCAGTAAGTTTCAGAGTGGCCAGTCAGGAGGGTGGGCTGGGGTGAGATTTAATACTGGCTGCTTTATGAATGCCACACTCCTCTTTCCCTCTCATTGGCCATTCTGTGAGCTTGGCCTACTTTCCTCTGTCCTTCGCCTTCCCCCACTATCCATTACCTCCTGCGGGTTAGAATGATACAGCACAGAAAGAAGCCATTCGGCCCATCATGCCGGTGTTGGTTAAGGCCAGAATCGGGTTCAGTTGTGATGCTCTAATGGAAGAATATGTTTTTTATAATCTGGGTTCACTCCTCACTTTGGCAAGGTGCCGGGAGGGTTTCTAGCATCCATGGAACCACACTCCCATCAAGGAGTCAATGCTTTCAGGGAAGGAGGGGAGCAAATCGGAACAGTAGGTCAGGGAACGCAATAGTTGGAGCAGTTTGAAGAAATTGTTGCTGAAATGCTTTGAACAGAGTCAGTAGAATTCACACAGGAACAGGAGGAGGAGGCCATCCAGCCCCTTCAGCCTGCTCCGCCATTCAATTAGATCACACTTGATCTGTACTCTACCTCAATTGTCGCTTTTTCGACAGCGCCTCCCAAACCCGCGACCTCTACTACCTAAAAGGACAAGGGCAGCAGGCGCATGGGAACACCACCACCTCCAAATTCCCCTCCAAGTCACACGCCATCCTGACTTGGAAATATGTCAGCGTTCCATCATCGTCACTGGGTCAAAACCCTGGAACTCCCTCCCTAACAGCACTCTGGGAGTACCTTCACCACACGGGCTGCAGCGGCTCAAGAAGGCAGATCACCAGCACCTTCTCAAGGGCAATTAGGGACGGGCATAAATGCCGGCGACGCCCCCATCCCGTGAATGAATAAAAACTCCATTTACCTGCCTTTGCTCCATATCCCTTGATACTCTTACCTAAGAGAAATCTATTGATCTCCAATTGACCCAGCATCTATAGCCTTTTGGGGCAGAGAATTCCAGATTTCTACTGCCCTTTGGGTACAAGTGCTTCCTGATTTCACTCCTAAATGGCTGAGCTCTAATTTTAAGATTATGTCCCCTTGTTCCCCCATCAGAGGAAATAGTTTCTCTCTATCTACCCGATTGAATCCTTTTTAACATTTTAAGCATCTCGATCAGATCATCCCTCGACGTTCTACAAACAAATATCCTTCAGATCTTTAATAATCAAAACAGAAAATGCTGGAGATACTCGGCAGGTCAGGCAGCATCTGTGGAGAGAGAAACAGAGTTAAAGTTTCAGGTCGATGACCCTTCGTCAGAACTGGAAAAAGTTAGAGATGTAACAAGTTTTAAGCAAGAGCAGGGGAAGGGGGCAGGGAAGTAAAGTAAAGAACAAAAGGGGAAGGTCTGTGATAGGATGGAAGGCTGGAGAGACTATATGACAAAAGGGATGATGGTGCACGGCAAAAGGAGATGATAATGGGACAAGTAAAGTAAAAAAGATGGGGCTAGAGGTGTAAATGGGAATAGCAGAATCATTACCAACAGCTGCTGTCTGGAAAAAATGGGGCCGTTATTATGATCTGAAATTGTTGAACTCAGTGTTGAGTCCGGAAGGCTGTAAAGTGCCTAATCGAAAGATGAGGTGCTGTTCCTCGAGCTTACGTTGAGCTTCATTGGAATAGTGTAGGTGGCAGAGGACAGAGGGGTCAGAGTGGGAGTGGGGCGGAGAATTAAAGTGACAAGCAACTGGAAGCTTGGGGTCATGATTATGGACTGAACAGAGGTGTTCTGCAAAGCGGTCACCCAATCATCGTTTGGTCTCCCCAATGTAGAGGAGACCGCATTGTGTGCAGCGAATACAGTATACTAAATTGAAAGTACACGTAAATCATGTTTCACCTGGAAGGAGTTTTTGGACTCCTGGACGGTGGGAAAATAGGAGGTAGAAGAGCAGGTGTTGCATCTCCTGCACTTGCACGGAAAGGTGCCGTGGGAAGGGGAGACGGTGTTTGGGGTGATTGAGGAGTGGTCCAGGGTGTTGCTATGTGAATGGTCCCTTCGGAATACTGGGAGGAGAAGATATGTTTGGCATCACACTGTAGGTGGTGGAAATAGTGGAGGATGATCCATTGAATGTGGAGGCTGGTAGGGTGGAAGGTGAGGACAAGGGGAACCCTATCGTAGTTCTGGGAGGGAGGGAAAGGAGTGAGAACAGAAGTGCGGGAAATGGGCCGGACACGGTCGAAAGCCCTGTCAACCACAGTAGAGGGGAATCCTCGGTTGAGGAAAAAAGACATATCGGAAGCACTGGTGTGGAAGGTGGCGTAGTCAGAACAGAAGTGACTGAGATGGAGAAACTGGGAGAATGGAATAGCATCCTTTCAGGAAGCGGGGTGGGAGGAAGTGTGCTTATAGTGGATATTGGTCTATCCCCAGAAATGGAGATAAAGAAGTTGAGGAAGGGAAGAGTCGGAGATGGACCATGTGAAGGCAAGAGAAGGGTGGAAATTAGATGCAAAGTTCCTTCAGATCTTTGTCCCATTTAGGATAATCCTTGTTCTAGTCAACAGATAAATGATTTGGTATACAGGGTCACAGAGGAGCTTCTCAATATCCTTGTTTTTGGATTTAAAAAGTTTATTTATTCGGAGAATGTTGCTTATTGAAATCTGAAAAGACAAAGTCTCCTTTATAGGAAAAACAGAAACTGATGGATATAGGATTTGCCCGCGAATGAGGGATGCACAAGAGGCCAGAATTGGAGGAGTGCAGAGATCTTGGATAGTTGTAGGGCTGGAGGAGGTTACAGAGATGGGGAGTGGAGAGGTCACGGAGGGATTTGAAAGTGAGGATGTGAATTTTAAAATCGAGGGGTTGCCGGATCGGAAGCCAATGTAGGTCAGCGAGCACAGGGGTGATGGGACTTGCGTTTTAGGTTGTTGGTGCATGAAACTGTTGGTCGAAAGTCCCAGTGGTCCTTGGGCACTGCGAAGTTATGAGAAGGAGCAGTGCCTATGGAGGGTGGGGGAGAGAAAACCTGAAGGGGGGATATTGGAAAATCAGCTGGGAGAAGAAGCTGCCTGAAGGACTCTTCGAGGTGTCTGTTCCTCTGGTGGTGCACTGCTTAACACGTTTGTGCAAAATTCCTGTACGTGCGATTTTTAATATAGTTATTACCCGGCTTATCTTAAACTAGTTAGTGGTTATATTAAAATGAGCCACCGCAGAATTTTAAAACCAACGTGCCAAGCAGTGCACTATCGGAGGAAACTCAATTCACGGGGGGTCAGTATGCTCAACTTGGCGACCACACTATAGAGAAGTGACATTCGAAGAAAGAGTCAGTTGCATTTATAGAGCGCCTTTCATGACCTCCGGATAGAATAAAAGGAAAAGGGGGTGGGGTAGCATTGCTGGTTAAAGAGGAGATTAATGCAATAGCTAGGAAGGACATCAGCTTGGAGGATGTGGAATCAATATGGGTTGAGCTGCAGAACACCAAAGGGCAGAAAACGTTAGTGGGAGTTGTGTACAGACCTCCAAACAGCAGTAGTGAGGTGGGGGAGGGTATGAAACAGGAAATCAGAGGTGCGTGCAAAAAAGGCACGGCAGTTATCATGGGTGACTTTAATATGCATATAGATTGGGCTACTCGAACTGGAAGCAATACGGTGGAGGAGGATTTCCTGGAGTGTTTAAGGGATGGTTTCCTAAACCAATATGTTGAGGAACCAACTCGAGGGGAGGCCATCCTGGACTGGGTGTTGTGTAATGAGGAAGGACTAATCAGCAATCTTGTGGTACGAGGCCCCCTGGGGAAGAGTGACCATAGTATGGTGGAGTTCTACATTAGGATGGAGAAGGAAACAGTTAAGTCAGAGACCATGGTCCAGAACTTAAATAAGGGCAACTTTGAGGGTATGAGGCGTGAATTGGCGAGGTTAAATTGGCAAGCGATATTTAAGGGGCTATCAGTGGAAGGGCAATGGCAGACATTTAGAGATCGCATGGATGAACTACAACAATTGTACATCCGGTCTGGCGTAAAAATAAAAAAGGGAAGGTGGCTCAACCATGGCTAACAAGGGAAATCCGGGATAGTATTAAAACCAAGGAAGTTGCATACAAATTGGCCAGAAGCAGCAGCAAACCCGGGGACTGGGAGAACTTCAAAACTCAGCAGAGGAGGACGAAGGGTTTGATTAGGGCAGGGAAAATAAAATATGAAAGGAAGCTTGCAGAGAACATTAAAATGGACTGCAAAAGCTTCTATAAATATGTAAAAAGAAAGAGGTTAGTAAAAACAAACGTAGGTCCCCTGCAGTCGGAAACAGGGGAAGTCGTAATGGGGAACAAGGAAATGGCTGATCAATTGAACAAGTACTTTGGTTCGGTGTTTACTGTGGAGGACACACACAACCTGCCGGAAATAAAAGGGGTCAGAGGATCTGGTAAGAGGGAGGAGCTGAGGGAAATCCTTATTAGTCGGGAAAAGGTATTAGGGAAATTGATGGGACTGAAGGCTGAAAAATCCCCGGGGCCTGATGGTCTGCATCCCAGAGTACTTAAGGAGGTGGCCTTGGAAATAGTGGATGCATTGACGATCATTTTCCAACATTCCTTAGACTCTGGATCAGTTCCGATGGAGTGGAGGGTGGCCAATGTAACCCCTCTTTTAAAAAAGGAGGGAGGGAGAAAGCAGGGAATTATAGACCGGTCAGCCTGACATCGGTCGTGGGTAAAATGATGGAAGCAATTATTAAAGATGTCATAACAGACCATTTGGAAAGTGGTGACATGATAGGTCCAAGTCAGCATGGATTTGTGAAAGGGAAATCATGCTTGACAAATCTTCTGGAATTTTTTGAGGATGTTTCCAATAGGGTGGACAGGGGGGAACCAGTAGATGTGGTGTATTTGGACTTTCAGAAGGCCTTCGACAAGGTCCCACACAAGAGATTGGTGAGCAAAGTTAAAGCACATGGGATTGGGGGTAATGTGTTGACGTGGATTGAGAACTGGTTGGCACACAGGAAACAAAGAGTAGGAGTAAATGGGTACTTTTCAGAATGGCAGGCAGTGACCAGCGGGGTACCGCAGGGTTCAGTGCTGGGACCCCAGCTGTTTACATTATATATTAATGATTTGGACGAAGGGATTAAATGTAATATCTCCAAATTTGCGGATGACACTAAATTGGGAGGCAGTGTGAACAATGAGGAGGATGCTAGGAGGCTGCAGAGTGACTTGGACAGGTTGGGTGAATGGGCAAATGTATGGCAGATGAAGTACAATGTGGATAAATGTGAGGTTATCCACTTTGGTGGTAAAAATAGAGAGGCGGACTATTACCTGAATGGTGGCAGATTAGGGAAAGGGGAGGTGCAACGAGACCTGGGCGTCATGGTACATCAGTCACTGAAGGTGGGAATGCAAGTGCAGCAGGCAGTCAAGAAAGCAAACGGAATGATGGCCTTCATAGTAAGGGGATTTGAGTACAGGAGTAGGGAGGTGATGCTGCAGTTGTACAGGGCCTTGGTGAGGCCACACCTGGAGTATTGTGCGCAGTTTTGGTCTCCTAACTTAAGGAAGGACATTCTTGCTATTGAGGGAGTGCAGCGAAGGTTCACTAGATTGATTCCTGGGATGGCCGGACTGACATATCAAGAAAGATTGGGTCAACTGAACTTGTATCCTCTGGAGTTCAGAAGAATGAGGGGGGATCTTATAGAGACATTTAAAATCCTGACTGGTTTAGACAAATTAGATGCAGGCAGAATGTTCCCAATGTTAGGGAAAACTAGAACCAGGGGTCACAGTCTAAGGATTAAGGGGAAGCCATTTAAGACTGAGCTGAGGAGGAACTTCTTCACCCAGAGAGTGGTGAATCTATGGAATTCTCTTCCACAGAAGGTTGTTGAGGCCAGTTCGCTAAATATATTCAAAAGGGAGTTAGATATAACACTCACAACTAGGGGGATCAAGGGGTATGGCGAGAAAGCAGGAATGGGGTACTGAGGTAGCATGTTCAGCCATGAACGCATTGAATGGCGGTGCAGGCTCGAAGGACCGAATGGTCTACTCCTGTACCTATTTTCTATGTTTCTATGTCCCAAAGCACTTCTTTACAGCCAATGAAGTACTTTTTATTTTTAAGCGTAGTCACTATTGCAATGTAGGAAAAGTGAGAGATTTGAACGCTGGGGAATGGTTGTAATGTAGGGAAATGTGGCAACCAATTTGCACGCAGCAAGGTCCCACAAACAGCAGTGTGGTCATCTGTTTTATTGTAGTGACGTTAGATTGAGGGATAAATATTGGCCAGGACATTTAACTATCGTTACCCTAATTATGTTTACCTCTGGAAATATGGATCTCTCTCTTCCAGGTGGGATCCTTCCTGAAAACTCCAAAGTTTCCTATCTGGGTGGTGTGCAGTGAGAGCCACTTCAGCGTCTTGTTCTGCTTGAAGAAGGAGTTGCTGAGCGACTGGAAATATGAGAGAAGATTTGACCTCTATTACTACGACGGCCTGGCCAATCAACAGGATGAAATTCGATTGACAATCGGTCGGTAACCTATGAAATTCCAATTTTAGAGTATTCCTGTTGTGAGGGACTAGTCTGGTCAGACGCCACCAAGAGAAGGATATATTGACCTTGGAGGAGGTGCAGCACAGATTCACCAGAATGATACCGGCTAAAAGGGTTAAATTATGAGGACAGTTTGCATAGACTAGGCTTGTATTCCCTCGAGTATAGAAGATTAAGGGGTGATCCAATTGAGGTGTTTAAGATGATTAAAGGAATTGATAGGGTAGAGAGAGAGAAACTATTTCCTCTGGTCGGTGAGTCCAGAGCTAGGCCGTTCCTGCTGTCAGGAAGCGCTTCTTCACACAAAGATTAGTGGAAATCTGGAACACTATCCACCAAAAAGCTGTTGAGGCTGGGGGTCAATTGAAAATTTCAAAACTGTGATTGATGGTGTTTTGTTTTTCAAGGCTATTAAGGGTTACTGAACAAAAGTAGATAAATGGAGTTGAGGTAGAGAGCAGCCATGATCTAATTGAATGGCGGAACAGGCTCGAGGGGCTGAATGGCCTCTTCCTGTCCCTTTGTTCCTAAAATTTGCTGCTTTTGTCTTTTTTTCCTGTTTGCTTATAAGGTTCGATCAACACACAAAAAAGAAATAGCAGTGAGCACATAATTCAAACAATTGAAAATTGCAGGCCAAACTAAACTCTATGGGGGAGAAATTCAGTATCGTCCCATTTGGGGCGCAATTATCGGCCGGGCGCAAAGATTAGCACCTGGCGCTAATTATCGCCTCCGACCGCAAACTTGACTTTTATCGCCCCTGGAGGTGATTGGAGCGCTAAATCAGGCGCTTCACACCTGTCTTAAGGTGCAAAGGCCGAGGAGCAAGGCGCTACCTCAGAGCGCTGGCGAAGCTCATGTGATGTCAGTCAGCAATGGAACACACACACAATGGCGCCGGCCAGTTCTTAAAGGGGAGGGTTGATCTTGCTTTCCATCCACATCCTGCTCATTGCAGCCTTGAATCTCGGCCTGGAGAGACCTGTACATCAAATCTGCTAGAAAGAACAATGGAGAGAACCAGGGAAAGAGCTCAGAGTGCAGCCCCCACAGTCTCTTCTAAATCGATACAAGGAAGGGCAAATCAAAATGAACCTGCAAAGTGCTGCTCAGTACCCAAAACTCCTTCACACAGCGTTGAATCTCTCCAGAAGTCTCTCTCTCTCTCTCTCTCTCTCTCTCTCAGATGGCGTGGTTCTAAAATGTCACCAACAATAAAAGGCAGGAAGCGGTCGCCTTTAAATAGCGCTCCCCCAGTCCCTTCCTGACTGCAAAACGCTCCCCTCAACCTGTCGTTGCTAGCGGCAGGTAGTAAGGCAGGGGGCGCCACTCAATATCCGCTCCGGGGCGTTGCGCACTCGACTGACGTCACGATCTGCCGGCGCAGGAGATCGGGCTGTAGCGTTTAGCCCCGCTGCAAAATGTCTAGTTAATTTCGCGAGCGGCGCAAACATCGCCGCGCCCGGGCGCGAGTTGCTTTGCGCCCCATTAGCGCCCTCTTAAGGCGCTAACGGGAGGCGCAACCAACTGAATTTTTCCCCCTTTGTCTTCTGACACTACACCAGTCTGTTCCATCGAGTCCAGGGGGAGCACCTGTAAAGTTTGAATCCATATTCCCTTTAATTTACACACATCTCATGGCTGAAAGACTAAACCGGCTGGGGCTCTCTTCTCTAGAAAAGAGATGGCTGAGGGGTGACCTGATGGAGGTGTTATAAATTATGAAGGAGTTCGATAGGGTAGCCATAGAGAAGATGTTTCCACTTGTGGGGAGTCCAAAGGTAGGGGTTGCAAACACAAGATAATCACGAATAAATCCAATAAGGAATTCAGGAGAAACTTCTTTACCCAGAGAGTGGTGAGAATGTGGAACTCGCTACCACAGGGAGTAGTTGAGGCTGGGAAAGCTGGATAAACACTTGAGGGAGAAAGGAATATAAGGATATGCTGATAGGGTGAGATGAAGTAGAGTGGGAGGAGGCTCGTGTGGAGCATAAACACTAGCATAGACCTGTTGGGCCGAATGGCCTGTTTCTGTGCTGTAAATTCTATATAATGTAATGGTATGAACAGATGTTGTGATTTAGCACTAATCCACCGTCGGACAACAGCACTAGAAAAAGGAACAATGTCCTGGCCCACAAAAATTGAAACAGGACAAATCAGCAAAGAAGAAATGAGAGTTACCTGGACTTTGAGGGCCAGATTGCCAGAGCTCAGGGCCAACCCTAAACTAAGGCAAAAGATTGCTACAAGTTCCAAAGGAGCAACAGAGCAAACCTCAGAACTAGGAGGTTTCACTCTCTGTGTACCTCTGCATAACATTCCTGGCTGCACTCTCTTAATGCAGGAGGTCAAAGATAAATGGATAACCAACTGCACGACAGTAGTGCGGGCAGGAATGTAATGCAGGCAAGTTAACTAGCGCAGTAAAAATTGTTCTTGGGAAATTACACCCTGTAAAAGTCATAAAAACAGATTAGTCCAAATCAATTATTGTCGGCGCTCATCAAAGTCACCTGAAGCAGCTTGCAAAGTTCCAGCTGTGACCTAATGCCCGTTGATAAGAGAGGAATAAAAACATGAACAGTAGAAAGGGACAAGACCGTGCACAAGCTGAAAAGCTGCCAACATAAGCAACCTGTGGAAGGAGACAATCGCCAACACTCGTGATTCACTTGCGTAATTTTGTTTTTAATGTGACGTGATTCGTGTGGGAAACGTAAACCATGCTCGTTACGTGTTTAAATTTCCCCGCCGAAGTAGGAGCGTCTGTTTTAAAAAAAAAAGTTCAGAGGTTCACAAGTGATGGCAACGCTGCATTTTTGCGAAGGAGCGCGGGGGGGGAAGAAAGCAAAAGGAGGGAATCAAGGCCAAGAAAACAGGATGGGGGCAGAAACCGAGAGGGTGGCTCGAAGAAAGAGTTGTCCCTAGAGAGAGGCAGCGCAGAACCCCCAATCAACCCCCTCCACATGAGTATTCTGTTTCTTACCCGTGTCTGCAGATTTGGTATCGGTGTTAATCAAACGTGCTCATTTTTCATCAGCAGCCACTCTGTGCCCTCGCCCCTCCCTCTCTCCGTAACCTCCTCCAGCCCTACAACCCTCCGAGATCTCTGTAACCTCCTCCAGCCCTACAACCCTCCGAGATATCTTTAACCCGCTCCAGCCCTACAACCCTCCGAGATCTCTTTAACCCGCTCCAGCCCTACAACCCTCCGAGATCTCTGTAACCTCCTCCAGCCCTACAACCCTCCGCGATCTCTGTAACCTCCTCCAGCCCTACAACCCTCCGAGATCTCTGTAACCTCCTCCAGCCCCACAACCCTCCGAGATCTCTGTAACCTCCTCCAGCCCTATACCCCTCCGAGATCTCTGTAACCTCCTCCAGCCCTACAACCCTCCGAGATCTCTGTAACCTCCTCCAGCCCTACAACTCTCCGAGATCTCTGTAACCTCCTCCAGCCCTACAACCCTCCGAGATCTCTGTAACCTCCTCCAGCCCTACAACCCTCCGAGATCTCTGTAACCTCCTCCAGCCCTACAACCCTCCGAGATCTCCGTAACCTCCTCCAGCCCTACAACCCTCTGAGATCTCTGTAACCTCCTCCAGCCCTACAACCCTCCGAGATCTCTGTAACCTCCTCCAGCCCTACAACCCTCTGAGATCTCTGTAACCTCCTCCAGCCCTATAACCCTCCGAGATCTCTGTAACCTCCCCCAGCCCTACAACCCTCCGCGATCCCTGTAACCTCCTCCAGCCCTATACCCCTCCGAGATCTCTGTAACCTCCTCCAGCCCTACAACCCTCCGAGATCTCTGTAACCTCCCCCAGCCCTACAACCCTCCGCGATCCCTGTAACCTCCTCCAGCCCTATACCCCTCCGAGATCTCTGTAACCTCCTCCAGCCCTCCAACCCTCCGAGATCTCTCTAATCTCCTCCAGCCCTCCAACCCTCCGAGATCCCTGTAACCTCCTCCAGCCCTACAACCCTCCGAGATCTCTGTAAACTCCTCCAGCCCTACAACCCTCCGAGATCTCTGTAAACTCCTCCAGCCCTACAACCCTCCGAGATCTCTGTAAACTCCTCCAGCCCTACAACCCTCTGAGATCTCTGTAACCTCCTCCAGCCCTACAACCCTCCGAGATCTCTGTAACCTCCTCCAGCCCTACAACCTTCTGAGATCTCTGCGATCCTCCAATTTTGGCCTCTTGTGCATCCCTGATTTTAATCGCTCCACCATCGGCGGCCGTGCCTTCAACTGCCTAGGCCCCAAGCTCTGGAATTCCCTTCCTAAACCTCTCTACCTCTCCCTCTCCTCCTTTTTAAGAAGCTCCTTAAAACCTACCTCTTTGACCAAGCCTTTGGGCACATCCTAATATCTCCTCTGGTGGCTCGGTGTCAAATTTTGTTTGATAATCGCTCCTGTGAAGCACCTTGGGACGTTTTACTACTTTAAAGGCGCTATATAAATGCAAGTTGTTTTTTTGGGCATCAGTCAGATCAGACCATCAATAGATTTAGGTCTCCTGACGTAATGGCCGGTGCCTAAGATTAGTCGCCATCTAATTACCGGCTCACTTTGAAGTTTGCTGCCAGAAGCCCCACTCCCAGAAACAATAGTGACCCAAGCTGCTGGAAGAAATCAGGCTGGTTCTCGGGAGGCTGTCTTTTGTTTCCTGGAACATGATGGGAATGCACACAACGGCGGATTTCTGCCGCACATTTGTTTCCTGATTCCGATTTCTCACCTGATTATGTTGGAACAATTTGTGCAACTGAAGCAGGTCACCACAGATTTTCTTGCTGACTGTTAGTTCTCACAGAGCAACAAAGGCCTTCATAGAGAGAGAGAGAGAGTTTAACTTTGAATCAAACTACAAAATAAATCTTGCGGATAAAAAGAAAATCACGCGAATGCTGGAAATCTGTAATTAACAGCACAGAATGCTGAAGATGTATAAAAGGCATCTCAAAAATGGAAGAGAAAGGTTAATATCAAGTGGTACACTTCATCAGAAAGTGATCGGTTTTCACCCATTTTCATTGCCTCTCGTGCTTTTTACATAATATCGCAGTATTTGGGATGTAAGCGGTAAATATAAAAATGTCCTGGGCTGCTTGTGCGATGTCGGGCCACTCCAAATCAGTTGCCCTCACCACGATTTCTGGCCAAGGGTCACGCCCGAAATGTTAACCTGTCTTTTCTCTTTCAGATGCTCATCAACTTGCTGGCCTGTGTGTTTTTTTTAATTTTAAACAAATGGAATCATTAACCGTAATCTTGGGGTGAAACCGCCCCCCCCACTGTTGTATTCCAGATGCTTCGGAGGGCTGCTCATTAGAAGGGGAAGACGATATGATTCCTCCGCTCGAACTCTGCATCAGAACAAAGTGAGTTAGTGTCTAAATGATTTATATACTTCTTTGCACATGTAAACAGGATTTCCGATGCGCCTATAGTGAAGTCACGGCAGTGGAGGTGCAGCAGCTCAGCGGAAATTCCTGGCTTGTATATACACTTTTAAAGCTGCTTTATATGATTGTGATTATATAATGGACATAGGTAGACGTTCTTTCATAGTCGCTGGGTCAAAATCCTAGAACTCCCTCTCTAACGTCACTGTGGGAGCACCTTCACCACACGGACTGCAGCGGTTCAAGAAGGCGGCTCACCACTACCTTCGCAAGGGCAACCAGGGATGGGAAATAAATGCTGGCCTTGCCAGCGACGCCCACATCCCAAGAACAAATGGAAAATAAAGTTGTGCTTTTCTCCTTCTCTCCCACATCTCTCTTGAATGAGGAGGCCATCCAGCCCTTCAAGCCTGTGTTCAATGAGATTATGGCTGATCTATATCTCAACTCCATCTACCCAGCTTGCTTCCATAACCCTTAATACTTTTGCCTAAGATGTCGGCTCTTGCTGTGGTACAGTTCCAGAGGCAAGTAGCCCTCTGGTGCGTTGCCCAAGAGGCCATTCTTCACTTGTTTGTTCTTGGGGGTCAAATCGCGCTGTGTGATATTATCATATAACATGCTCGCAAGGAAGAAAGACTTGCACTTATATAGCGCCTTTCATGATTCAGGACATCCCAAAGAGCTTTGCTGCCAATGAAGTACTTTTGAAGTGTAGTAACTGTTGTAATGTAGGAAACACGGCCAATACGCACAGCAAGCTCCCACAAACAGCAGTGTGATAATGACCAGATAATCTGTTTTATTTTAGTGATTCAGCCATTCATCTCCAGATCTGGCTGGACCATGTGAAGCACTATCGGGTCTTGCTCTCCTCGGCCAAAACTGCTCAGTATTCCAGGATCATCCTGGAAAGCAAAGATAACCACCGGCTTCTATTCACTGCAAAACGTCTTCTAAAACCCCTCTTCCCCGGCCTCCTCCATCCTCACCTCCAACAAGTGCGAGGAGCTCATGGACTTCTTTGTCGCTAAGATTGAGACCATCCATTTTCTGCTGCTTCCCTCCCTTCCCCTAGCCCACCGGGCCAAACTTCCCCTAAGGTTCCCCCCTGCACTGGCCCTAAGCTCACATCTTTCTCTAGTTCCTCTCCTTTCGCCCCTCATTCCCGCTCCGATCTCATCTTGTCCATCAGACCCATATCCTGCTCCCTGGACCATATTTTCCACTCTTGCCACAGTACTGAAATGGCTCTTGTCAAACTCACAAATGACACCCTATGTGACTGTGACCATGGTGAACTAACCCTTCCTTGTCCTTCTTGACCTATCTGCAGCCTTTGACACGATTGACCACACCATCTTCCTCCAAAGCCTCTCTTCTGTCGTCCAGCTGGGTGGGACTGTCCTCGCCTGGTTCCATTCTTATCTATACAGCCATAGCCAGCGAATCACCTGCAATGGCTTCTCTTCCGCCTCCCGCACCATTACCTCTGGAGTCGCCCAAGGATCTATCTTTGCTCCCCCCCCCTCCTATTTCTCACCTACATGCTGGCATCATCCGAAAACACAACGTCAGGTTCCACATGTATGCTGACGACACCCAGCTCGACCTCACCACTAGTTCTCTCAACCACTCTAAATTGTCAGACTGCTTGTCCGACATCCAGTACTGGATGAGCAGAAATTTCGGCGAACTAAATATTGTCTTCAGTCCCTGCCACAAACTCCGTTCCCTAGCCACCGACTCCATCCCTCTCCCTGGCAACTGCCTGAGGCTGAACCAGACTGTTCGCAACCTCGGTGTCATATTTAACTCCGAGATGAGCTTCTGACCACATATCTGTGCCATCGCCAAGACCGCCTGTTTCCACCTCCGTAATATTGTTCAGCTCCGCCCTTGCCTCAGCTCATCTGCTGTTGAAACCCTCATCCATGCTTTTGTTACCTCTAGACTCAACTATTCCAATGTTCTCCTGGCTGGCCTCCCATCTTCCACCTTCCATAACTTGAGCACATCCAAAACACTGCTGCCCATATCCTAACTCCCGTTCACCTATCACCCCGACCTACATTGGCTCCCAGTCTGGCAACACCTCAATTTTAAAAATTCTCATCCTTGTTTTCAAATCCCTCCATGGCCTCGCCCCTCCCTAACTTTGTAACCACCTCCAGCCCCACAACCCTCCGAGATCTCTGCGCTTCTCTGATTCTGGCCTCTTGCGCATCCCCGATTTTATCGCTCCAACATTGTGCTTTCAGCTGCCCAGGCCATAAACTCTGGAATCTTTCCCTGAACCTCTCCGCCTCGCTCTCCTCCTTTAAGATGCCACTTAAAACCTACCTCTTTGACTAATCTTTTGGTCATCTGTCGTAATATATCCTTATGTGGCTTGGTGTCAAATTTTGTTTGATAACAATAATACAACAGAAAATGCTGGAAACACTCAGCAGGTCAGACAACAGTTTGATAACGCTCCTGTGAAGCGCCTTGGGACATTTTACTATATTAAAGGCACTATATAAATGCATGTTGTTGTTGTGATGTTGGTTGAGGGATTAATATTGGCCAGGACACCGGGGGGATCTTTCCTGGTCGTCTTCAAAATAGTGCCATGGGATCTTTACGTCCACCTGAGAGGGCAGGTGGGTTCTCGGTTTAACGTCTCATCCGAAAGACCGCACCTCTGACAGTGCAGCACACTCTCAGCACTGCACTGGAGTGTCGGCCTAGATTTTGTGCTTAAGTCTCTGGGACTTGAACCCACTACCTACTGACTCAGGCGAGAGTGCTACACACTGAGCCACAGCTGAAGTTTCTCCATCTGCTCGTTTATCAAACACGCCAGCCTGTTTATTTGAACGGATTAACGCTTCCATTAAAATAGAGCACAAAGGAATTTCATAAGCATTTGTTTCAGCCCATGAGAGTTGACAGGTGTTTATCGTGGTGATCTCAAATCCAGGCCCAATCCTGCCCTTGCCTGATATCCACACAGACAGTAGAGTGTGCACAATGTGGAGTACACATGATTCTGCCCATAGTTTCTGTGCCGGCTCTTTGCTACAGCAATCCAAAACTAATTCCACTGCCTCATTCTCCACCACCCCCCCCCTCCTCATATCCCTGTATCTTTCTCTGCTTCAAATATTTTTGCAATTTTTGCTTAAAAGGTGCAAGGTCTCTGCTTCAGCCACTCTCTGTGGCAAAGAACTCCATGCTCCAGCAACCCTCTGTGTAAATAAATTTCTCCTAACCTCTCCCCTCACTCTCTTCGTGACAATATTAAATTGACAACCCCTCATCACTGACTCCCCAACCACAGGGAATAGTCTTCAACTATTCAAAACCTATCATAATTTGAAAAACCACAATTATATTTCCTCGTGGCCTTCTCTGTCCCAGTGTTTTAAATCTCTCCTCATACTATAGATTCCTATCCCTGGCATCATCCTAGTTAATTAATGCTGTGTGCTCTCAAGGATTTAATGCTCTTTCTACAACGGGGTGCCCAAAACTGCATGCAGTAGTGTAACCAAGGTAATTTTTTGTACAAATCTATAATTACTTATTTGATCTTGTACTCTATTATCTTTACTTGTCTTCATTTAGATCATGCCTGATATGTATCTTAACTCCTTCCTGTTGGCCTTTTCTGATGGTTTTATCTACCTGCATTTTCAGTTTCAAGGAATTATGTTAATCGACACCCTTCAGCATCTTTCCATGAAGTGCATACTCCCATTATTGTTTTTCCTCCCAAAATATATTACCGCACACCTGCCTACATTAAATTGCATCTGCCCATTCTGTCTCTGTCCTCTTGAAGTCTTTTACAGTCCTCCTTGCTGTTTGCCAAACCTTTGGAGTTTACCCAGCTAAAACCATACGGATTACCAATATGGAGCAACAGTAAGCTTCCCACTGCTTGTCCAGTTTAGACCACCTTATCCATTTATGCACGTAGGGCTACTCGGAGCCAAGTTGGCAGGATATCTGCTCTCCGGTAACGTCTACCCTTCCAGGTTCCATTAATGAGCTAGGCTGGCTGGTCAGTCCTCAACAGTCCCTTGAGACCTGCAGACTTGGTTGGTATCGGATGACCAAGTCTGCCACGGAGGGTTGACCGGTTTCAATTTGTCTTTGCCGGGTGAGTCCCCTTGTAGCCGAATTAACCACCAAAGGATCCTACTTGCTTCCCTCTTCCAAGTGGGTATAGTCACAAGTTCATCATTAGTCAACTGACGGTTATAAATTTAAGCCCTCAATAGTTGAACAACATACCAGGAGCTCTTCATGAGCAGCATGGTGAGCAGTACAACTCGATGTCAAATGCAAGAGTGCATCAAATTGGAAAATCGCAGGCACTGGCCCCCAATATTTCCATTGATTTTTAACATTTATTTATTCATTCTCTGGGTGTAGGCATCGCTGGCGCAAGGCTGGCTCCCCATCGTTTCACCTCCATTCAAAAAGAATGGGGTGCGACCGCACGATGCCTGCTCTTTCCTGATGTACGCTCCTGGACTTTCATACATACATACTAAATTATTTTGCCACTGTGTTAACAGAGGTGTCATTTTAACTTGCCAAACTTCCCATTAACATAGCAAGCAAAGTCATTTCATAGGAACACTTTTAAGTGTTTTCCCACTAATATCGCCCAGTGCAATTTCTAGGCTCTGATCTTTATGTATTTCTGATGTCTCGAGTATTGCTACTGCAAGTATCTCCACCATGCTCACTGGAATATCCTGCAGTGTTAAACCACATAAATGAGTAATCCCTTAATTTGCTGTCTCATCATTTTCGGGAAACAATTCACAGTAATTTGGGGCTAATTGTTAGACCTGCACTACGTAATCTACATACATGGCAGAGAGTAAAGGCACAACTTTGAATTTACTCTCCTAATGGAAAATGTAGTCTAGCCACAAACTTGATGGCATTCACTGCCTAGGCTCACACACTGAGAGTGGCCATTTGATTCAGATAAGAAAAGGCAGCCTGAACCATACCACAGCATGGCCTCGCCCCTCTCTATCTCTGTAGCCTCCTCCAGCCCTACTCTGCGAGATCTCTGCGCTGCTCCAACTCTGGCTTCTTGGACATCCCCGATTTTAGTCGCTCCACCATTGGCGACCGTGCCTTTAGCTGCCTAGGCCCTAAGCGCTGGAATTCCCTCCCTAAAGCGCTTTTCTACCTTTCCTCCTTTAAGACGCTGTTTAAAACCTACCTCTGTGGCTCGGTGTCAAATTTTGTTTGATAACAAAGCACCATGGGACTTTTTACTACGTTAGAGGCACTATATTAAGTTATATATTCTTTTATTCGCTTATGGGATCTGGGCGTCACTGGCAAGGCCGGCATTTATTGCCCATCCCTAGTTGCCCTTGAGAAGGAGGTGGTGAGCCGCCTCCTTGAACCGCTGCAGTCCGTGTGGTGAAGGTACTCCCACAGTGCTGTCTAGGGAGGGAGTTCCAGGATTTTGACCCAGCGACGATGAAGGAACGGCGATATACTTCTAAGTCAGGAGGGTGTGTGACTTGGAGGGGATCTTGGAGGTGGTGTTATAAGTTATTGTTGTTGAAAGAGCTGTCCAATTTAGTCCCACACCCCAGCTTTTTCTCTAATGCTGCAAATACATGTCCAATTGCCTTTTGAAAGTTCCTATGGAATCTGATTCCACCATCCTTTCAGGAAGTGCGTTCCAGATCTTAACAGCCCTCTATGAAAAAAAATTCTCCTTATTTCCCATCTAGTTCTTTTGCCAATTATTTTAAATCTATGACCTCTGGTTACTTGCCAGAGGAAACAGTTTCTCCCTACTTGCTCTATCAAAACCCCTCATAATTTTGAATAGCTCTATTAAATCTCTCCTTAACCTTCTCGGCTCTAAGGAGAACAATCCCAGCTTCTCAAATCTCTCCACATAACTGAAGTTCCTCATCCCTGGTATCGTCCTGGTAAACCTCCTCTCTACCCTCTCCAAGGCCTTGATATCTTTCCTAAAGTGCGGTGCCCAGAATTGTACACAATACTCCAGCTAAAGCCTAACCAATGCCCCTATTTACAAAGCCAAGTATTCCATATGCTTTCTTAAGCACCTTCACAATTTGCCCTGCCACCTTCAAAGCTTTGGAGCCATTTTTGGGTGGTGGGGGGGGGGGGGAGGTTTCCTCTTGAAAGGCTCTGGTATCCCAAGTTGTTGAAATCTAACAATGATTGTACTTTTAAAATATCCAGGATCCTTCAAAAACTATTTTCAACTGGTAATTTGTACTTGAAAAGACCTACCCCAGTTACACCCGAACAGATTACTTACAGATTATGTGAAACCTGTTGACCAGGAGCAGTGGAATTTGACATTTAATTAATTTTCCACGCAGGATTTTTGCAAGATGCCATAACCTCATAACCTCACGGATAAGAATTCCTTCAAGCATGGTTAAATTGCACATACCGATATCTGCAGTGCGCTAGGTTAAAGCTAAACGGTTTCTTTTGCTATTTTATGGGATGCCACTTACAGCTGTGAGTTTATGTTAGACTGACTGAAAACCTCATCTAAAATATATCTCAATGGAAATAAAGTGAGTGTCTAGCCTTTAGCATTCCATTTGCCACAGTATCGGACCACGCCTTTGCCTCTGCTTTTGATGCTCTTGTCCCCAGTAGAACCCTTACTCTCTCCCATCCTAGTCATTTCTCCTGATGTGGCCCCCGTTGAAAGGAATTGATCGGGTAGGTAGAGAAACATTTTCCGCTGGTGGGGGTCGAGGACAAGGGAACATAGTCTTAAAATCAGAGCCAGGCCATTCAGGAGAGAAGTTAGGAAACACTTCATGCAAAGGGTGGTAGAAGTGTGGAACTCTCTCCCACAAAAAGCAGTCGATGCTGGCTCAATTAATAATTTTAAATCTGAGATTGATAAATTTTTCCTAGATTAGGGTATAAAAGGATATGGAGCCAAGGCAGGTAGATAGAGTTAAGATACAGATCAGCCATGATCACCATTGAATGTCGCAACAGGCTTGATGAGCTGAATGGCCCACTCCTGTTCCTATGTTCCATCTTCGCTGCCTCAAGTCCAAGAGGCATAGAATTGAGCAATATTTGTCACACGTAGTTTCGCCATTCATTGGCAGATCTGGCTGGACCACCTGATGCACTATCAAGCCTTCTCTGCTGAACCACACACTACTACAGGATCTTCCTGGCGAGTAAAGACAACACACAGCTTCTTTTCTGCACTAGCAATCGATATTGACACCCCTTACCCTCCATCCTAACCTCTAACAAGTGTGAGGAGCTCATGGACGTTTTTGTCACTAAGGTTGAGACCTGCCACTGCCGCATCTCCTCCTTCCCCTAGCCCCTGCCACCTCTGCCAAGATTCCCCCTGCACAGCCCTGAACATGCATCCGTCTAGTTTCTCTCTCATCTCACCCACCCCAGCGCCCCGTGCGCGCTCTCAACTGTTCCCTTGACCCCATTCCCACTAAGTTGCTGACCACCCAACTTACTTTACTGGCCCTCGTGCTAGCTGTCCTCAAAAAGCACCCTCCACCCCTCTGTCCTTGCAAACTAGCTCCCCATCTCTAACCTTTTCCTGTCTAAAGTCCTTAAATGTGTTGTCGCCTCCCAAGTCGATACCATCTTTCCTGTATGTTTTAACCTCTCCAATCAGTCCCGCTCCTGCCACAGCCCTGAAACGGCCCTAAAGTAACAAATGACCTACTTTGTGACTGTGACCATGGTGCACTATCCCTTCTCAACCTCTCTGCAGCATGTGACATGGTCGACTACACCATCCTGCTCTAACGCCTTTCCTCCGTTGTCCAGCTCTGTGCGATTGGTCTTAGTTCCACTCTTACCTGTAGCCAGAGCATCTCCAGCAATGGCTTCTCTTCCCGCCCCTGAGCCATTGCCCCTGCAGTCCCCCAATGATCTATTGTTGGCCCCAACCCCGTCCTTGTCTGCATGTTGCCCCATGCGACATCATCCGCAGACATGGGGTCATCTTCCACTTACACGCCAGTGACACCGAGATCTACCGACCCATCACTTCTCTCAACCCCTCCACTACCTGTATGCTGCCGACTGCTTGTCCAACATCCAGTCTTGGTTGAGTATTAACTTCCTCAAGCTAAACATTGGAAAGACTGAAACCATCATCTTCCGTCCCCGCCACTGCGACTAACTCCATCCCCCACGCTGGCCATTGTCCTAGCCGAACCAAACTGTTCAGCTGAGTTTTTCATCCATAACACCTCCCTCTGAAACACCACCTATTTCCAACTTCGTAACGTCAGCTGCCTCCACCCCTACCTCAGCAAATCCACCATCGCTGAAACCCTCTTGCATGCCTTCATCTGGATATACTGGCCTTGGAAAGGGTACAGCGCAGATTCACCAGAATTATACCAGGGATTAAAGGGTTAAATTATGAGAGCATGTTGCATAAACGTTGGCTTGTATTCCCTTTAATTTAGTAGGTTGAGGGGTGATCTAATCGAAGTGTATAAAATGATAAAAAAAGGATTTGACGGGGTAGATGCAGAGAAACTATTTCCTCTGGAGGAGGAATCCAGAACAAGAGGCCGTAATCTTAAAATTAGAGCCAGGCCACTTAGTGACGATGACAATGTTTCCCTGTATGCTGCGCTTTGTTCAGCGCGGCCTGTTTCTTTCACTGTGTGGTTCCTTTTAAATTTCCGCGCACGCGCGGTGTTTACAATGGAGAAGCCGGTGACCGGCCTGTGTCCCATTACTGCATGGCCACGCAGCTTAGAGGGAACACTGGACATGAGGAAGCACTTGTTCCACACAAAGCGTGGTGGAAATCTGCAACTCGCTCCCCCAAAAGACTGTGGATGCTGGGCCAATTGGAATTGTCAACACTCATCAATAAATTTTTGTTGGGCAAGGGTATTGAGATGTGGAGCAAAGGGACGTGCAAATGGAGTTGAGGTACAGATCAGCTACAATCTAATTGAATCGTGCGACAGGCTCAAGGGGCTGAATGGCCTCCTGTTCCTAATCTTTCTTTCTTTAGCTATGCGTCCATTTTTTTTCTTGCACCTTTGTGAAGCACATGAGGATGTTTTTCTGCATTAAAAGTGCTATATAAATGTAAGTTGTCTTCGTCACATAACAATAGTCACTCATTGAGTGAAGCACTTTGAGATGGTTTGAGGTATGATAAATCACTATCTTGATGGATGTATTTCAAGGATTTGTTGGGAAATGAGAGGGAAGTAAGTTTGAGACAGAGCCCATCCTAGGCTGCCCCTGCACATCTTCTGAGGGCCACTTACAAGGGTAGCATTGGCAGAGATCTGGGAGTCGGTCTCTGCCACCTTGCCCAAAGAGAGGGTGCTAAAACGGCCCAAGATTAAGGGGAGAAAATATTAAAGGGGGAGAACTTTTCTTAAAGAACGGTTTTATGTGCATTACATTTACTTCATTCAGGTGGAAGGGAGCATTTGTAGACTGGAATGGAACGGAACCGATCCTGTGACAAAGTGGACCATAGTCTCTGAAGTCGAGCCTGGAACGTGTGCCCCGGGGGACTGAGAGGTGCAGGAATCAAACGCCAACAACACCTTCGCTTCTGAAGTGCCGCAGATGATAGCAGGAGAGGCCCTAAAATTTGTCTGTCATCGGATGGCACCCGACAACACCTCCATCAGCTAATTTCCCTCATTTCTTCTGTATGCGTAGCGGGGGGGGGGGAGGGGGTGGAGATTGTGACCTCGAGGCGTGCATTTTAGCAAAGTAGTGAGCCGGCTTACCTGCCCGTCTCCCAGACGAGATGCCGGAGCGTGGTATTTGGTACGCTACCACTGTTGCGCATCTCAAGTTATTTAAATGATTCCCTGGGAGCAGAGACCTTTCTTTCCTATTACCATTAACTTGCGGTGAAATCCAGATGCTTTCAAAGTGGTGGGTTTGTGGGGCGGAGTCACTGAGAGATGTTAATCCCCTCTGGCAGCAGTGACGGAGATGTAAGAGATGAACTCAAAAGCTGAGACCTCGATCTGAGCTTCTCTCCAAAGTTGACGAATTCCGCAAAAGCAACATTTAGCAGGTTGCGTTCAATTTTAATTTTCCTTTTAAACTATTATTTTAGAAATTGAGTGAGGTAGGAATTTGGATGTAAGCCACATTTTGCTGTTGAGCCTCGACAGGATCCTAGAGGCTCTGGTTCGATGGGAGACTGCGGGCTCACAGTTACTTAATAGTGACTTCAGTACAATCACAAACCCTTTATCTGTTCGGCCACCCTAACGGTTAAATATAATAATGGTTAATGTTAAAATCAGCTCGTTCAATTAATTATTTAGATCATGCGCTACAACTTATGATTTCCACTCAGCTAGGTGGAGGTTAGAGGTTGTACCACACACTCTAAAGAAGAACGGTCAGCACACACCACAAGTCTAACGCCCGAGGCTTTTCCGAAACTGTGCCTCAGGCCTCATTTCAATAACTGAGGCGAGTCTGTCGCCCCTCCAGAAGCGGCTCGCCACTTTACTCCGCTCCAATTTGAGCCGGCTACCCCTCTGGCAGCGCCCCACAGGGAGGGTTGGGGAGGAGGAAGAGGAGAACGAGAGATAAGGGAGCGGGCTGGCGGTGGACTGGAGTAGCACTCCTCCCGGCTTCCCATGAAGTTAACTTCAAAAATTATATAATGTTTTGGTGGCGGCCTCCAGCAGTCCCGTAAAGGACCGCCTGTCGACCAAGTAATCCTGAGCAGAGCAGCGCCTGCTGCATTCAGCCCCGTCTATCTTCAGCAAGAGGCCCTTAAACAGGTATTAGTCTTGGGCGTCCGCCACTGATGACTGGAAAGCCGCTTTTGCCAATATGATGGCGCCTGTAACGCAGGCACAGATCGGGCATGGGACCTTGCGCCCCGAATTTGGTCCTTTTTAACCCAACGAGGACCAATTTCTCCCCCCTTGGTCTTGCAGACAGCTGGGGAACTGTTACCAAACAGAAATCAGTGTTCATTGGGGTTGTCAGAAAATATAGCCAGAATCGCTTAACTTTTTTTGTTATATAAGAGCCTAAGAATTTTTAGGAACAAGAAATAAGTCATCGGACCTCGCAGCCTGTCCCCAATACCTTTTTTTTCTCCATATTCCTTTGCTTTCAAGTAAGTATCTATCCCCCTTTAAAACACCTCAATTGATTTTGAATCTATGTGCTAGAGACAGTATATTCCACATTCTTGTTTGTCCTGGATTTGCCTTTAATCACTTAGCTTAATCTTTGAAAAACTTGCCTTCCACATGATGTGAAGGTGGATGCAAAAGATTCCATAATACTTTTTTTTTGAAGAGAGTCTTGGCTAACATTCATTACTGAACCAACTCCACCAGCACCACCAAAAACAGATTAACGAACGGGTCATTCATTTCATTGCTGTCTGTGGGACCTTGGTCTGTGCAAGCTGGCTGCCATCTTTGACAAATAAACCAAAAATTCATCAGCTGTGAAGCACTTTGGGATGTCCTGAGGATGTGAAAGGAGCTGCATTACTCCCAAGTTTGTTCTTTCTTTTCTTCCTTCCTTTCATGGATAAACCCCACCTAGCCATCTTCTCACCATATTCCTCCCAGGGCCGGCATCTGCTGCCAAGCTCCACCACCCCTCCGGCATCCTTGGGCTCCCATCCCAATTTCTGCTCCTGCCCGATAACCCTGACATCAGTCCTGTCGGTTTCGAGCGGAGAGACAGTGTTGCTTCACGTAAATGAGGCCTGGGAGTTAAAATTTCTGCCTCCTACCTACCTCCCAACTAGTTTTCAATCCATCTCACAGGATTGCCTTCAATTCCTCATCCTTCATTTTGAGCTAACAGTCTCTTGTGCAGAACCCTATTAGACATGACTTACGTTTGACAGAAACACGGCAACTCTCTCTAATCAGCTTATACTTTTCCGAGTTTGATACATATGCCTTAAGTATTTGCATGATACGGTTGCTCGCAGTAATTTGCAGGCTCATGTTCTGTAACTGGTTGTCAAGGATTTAAGCTGCTGTTGGCGCATCGGTCCAGTTTACTGTGCTTTACACCGAGTGGCGCTAATCCTCCCATTATATTTGGCTGTGTTGGATATCCCATTGGCTTTAATTTGTTTGGTGCAACAAATGTGTGCGCCCACACGTGAATATATGTGTATATATATCTGAGTCTTCCTGGTTAATACATGGAGCCAAACAATGAGAACGACCGCGTTTTTGTATTGTTTTGCGTGCAGTAAATGCATGCTGTGGATTTGCTGGAGATTTGTTGCTTTGTTTAGAAGACTGAAATGAAATAACTCTTCATTTAATGGAAACCTTTCACTAGTGTCCTGTGCCACATTACACACTAATTATGTCTGCAAAAGCTGCTTGATATAATCCTGGCATAAATTGGATTGCTCCTTCAATGAGCATGCACGATGGGCCGAATGGCCTCATAGTAATGATACTGCACTGAAGGAGGCCCATCGTGCCTGTGCTGGCATTTTGGTAGAGCTATTCAATTATTCCCACTCCCTCTCCTCTTTCCCCATATATATTTCAAGTATTTATCCAATTCCCTTTTGAATGTTACTATTGAATCTGCCTCCACTGCCCATTCAGGCGGCGCATTCCAGATCACAACAACTCGCTCTGTTTTTAAAAAATGTTTCCTCATCTCCCCTCTGGTCCTTTTGCCAATCACCTTAAATCTGTGTCCTCTGGTAACTGACCCTTCTGCCACTGGAAACAGCTTCTCTGAATTTACTCTATCAAAATGCTTCATGATTTTGAACAACTATTAAATCTCCTCTTAACCTTCTCCGCTCTAAGGAGAACAACCCCAGCTTCGCCAGTCTATCCACGTAACTGTAATCCCTCATCCCTGGTACCATTTTAGTAAATCTTTTCTGCACCCTCTCTAAGGCCTTGATATCCTTTCTAAAGTGTGGTGCCCAAAATTGAATACAGTACTTAAGCTGAGGCCTAAACAATGTTTTATAAAGGTTTAGCATAACTTTCTTGCTTTTGTACTCTCTTCCTCTATTAATAAAGCCAAGGATTCCATATGCTTTATTAACTGCTTTGTTACCCTATCCTGCAACCTTCAAAGATTTGTATATATACACCCCCAGGTTTCTCTGTTCCTGCACCCCCTTTAAAATTGTACCATTTTCTCCTCATTCTTCCTACCAAAATGTATCACTTCACATTTCTCTGTTAAATTTCATCTGCCATGTGTCTGGCCGTTTTACCAGTTTGTCTGTGACCTCCTGAAGTCTTGTTACTGTCATCTGCAAACTTTGAAATTATGCCCTGTAAGCCCAAGACCCAGGTCATTAATAGATATCAAAAAGAGCAGTGGTCCCAATACCGGCCCCTGGGGAACACCACTGTAAACATCCCTCCAGTCTGAAAAATAACCGTTCACCACTACTCTCTGCTTTCAGTCCCTTAGCCAATTTTGTATCCACGCTGCCACTGCCCCTTTAATCCCATGGGCTTCAATTTTGCCAACAAGTCTATGCTGTATGATTCTATGTTTCCTACCAAATGTCAGATGAACCGGTTGCAGTGTGAATGGGACCCTAATCCATAGACTTTGTGTATATTCTGCATTTTGTGATATGTGCTGTACATCTAGAAAAGCACGGAGATTTGAAGGCAGAACATCAGTTGCTAAAGTGTGCAGTAAGTGACTGCCAGCTCCACCATCATGCCGCGTGTATGGATGAACCAACGGCTACTTTTATTATTTACCCAGTGTTGTCATGAGGATTTTGGCCATGGTTTAGAATCATAGAATGATACAGCACAGAAGGAGGCCATTCAGCCCATCATGCCCATGCCGGCTCTTTGGTAGAGCTGTCCAATTAGTCCCATAGCCCTGTAGATTTTTTACCTTCAAGTATTTATCTAATTCCCTTTTGAAAGTTATTATTAAATCTGCTTCCACAACTCTGTCTTTGCAGTGCGTTACAAATCACAACAACTCGCTGTGTAAAAAAAAAAATGTTTCATGTCACCTCTGAATCTTTTGCCAATCACCTCTGGTTACCGACCCTTCTGGCACTGGAAACAGTTTCTCCTTATTCACTCTTCATTAATCCTTAATTTTCTCTTCATTGTTTACTCTTCGTTAATCCTTCATTCTGTATGCCACTGCACAACACTGACAATCTGCACCCATAATAGGAACCACTGTTGGCTGCAGTCTCAGTTTAGCATTGGAAATTTTCATAGTTTATACACTTGAACTGTGAAAAACACTCGGCCGCGCAATTACAGATTCTGCACTTCCAAACTTGGATTGTGTTCAAAGAGCATGTGAGCTGAATCACACTGGGACAAAGTACTGGTGGTTATGGATCTGTCATTAATGGTGAATCAAGTGCATCACACAAGAAGTATGTCCCACAATCCTAGAATCTTACAGCACAGAAGGGGGCCATTCGTCCCGTCGTGCCTGTGCTGGCCCTTTTGAAAGAGCTGCCCAATTTAGTCCCAGACCCCAGCTTTTTCCTTTATAACCCTGCAAATTAGTCCTCTTCAAATATATGTCCAATTGCTTTTTGAAAGATACCATAGAATCTGATTCCACCACCCTTTCAGGTAGTGTGTTCCAGATCATCATAACTCTCTGTGGAAAAAAATTCTCATTTCCCCCCTAGCTCTTGCCAATTATTTTAAATATATGACCCCTGGTTATCGACCCACTTGTCGGAGGAAACAGTTTCTCTCTACTTGCTCTGTCAAAACCCCTCATAATTTTGAATAGCTCTATTAGGTCTCCCCTTAACCTTATCTGCTCTAAGGAGAACAATCTCCTTAATACAGCTTCTCCAATCTCTCCACATAACTGAACTCCCTCATCCCTGGTATTATCCTGGAAAACCTCTGTACCCTCTCCAAGCCTTGACATGCTTCCTAAAGTTTGGTGCCCAGAATTGTACACAATATTCTAGCGGAGGCCTAACCAGTGATTTGTCAAGGTTTCGCATGATTTCCTTGTTTTTGTATTCAATGTCCCTATTTACAAAGCCAAGTATCCCATGCGCTTTCTTAACTGCCTTATCAACTTGCCCTGCTACCTTCAAAGTTTTGTGAATATGCACCCCCAGGTCCCTCTGCTCTTGCACCCCCTCAAAATAGTACCATTTAGTCATAGAGTTATACAGCACAGAAAGAGGCCCTTCGGCCCATCGTGTCCGCGCCGGCCATCAAGCCCTGTCTATTTTAATCCCATTTTCCAGCACTTGGTCCGTAGCCTTGTATGCATGCTATGGCGTTTCAAGTGCTCATCTAAATGCTTCTTGAATGTTGTGAGGGTTCCTGCCTCTACCACCCTTTCAGGCAGTGAGTTCCAGATTCCAACCACCCTCTGGGTGAAAAAGTTTTCCCTCAAATCCCCTCTAAACCTCCTGCCCCTTATCTTGAAACTATGCCCCCTGGTTATTGACCCCTCTACTAAGGGGAAAAGTTCCTTTCTATCTATGCCCCTCATAATTTTGTACACCTCAATCAGGACCCCCCTCAGCCTTCTCTGCTCTAAGGAAAACAACCCCAGCCTGTCCAGTCTCTCTTCATAGCTGAAGCGCTGCAGCCCAGGTAACATCCTGGTGAATCTCCTCTGCACCCTCTCCAATGCAATCACATCCTTCCTATAGTGTGGCGACCAGAACTGCACACAGTAATTCCAGCTGTGGCCTAACTAGCGTTTTGTACAGCTCCATCATAACCTCCCTGCTCTTATATTCTATGCCTCGGCTAATGAAGGCAAGTATCCCATATGCCTTTTTAACCACCTTATCTACCTGTCCTGCTGCCTTCAGGGATCTATGTACATGCACACCAAGGTCCCTCTGATCCTCTGTCCTTCCTAGGATCCTACCATTCATTGTGTATTCCCTTGCCTTGTTAGTCCTCCCAAAATGCATCACCTCACACTTTTCAGGGTTAAATTCCATTTGCCACTGTTCTGCCCATCTGACCAACCCGTCTATATCGTCCTGTAGCCTGAGGCTTCCCTCCTCACTATTTACCACTCCACCAATTTTCGTGTCATCTGCAAACTTACTGATCATACCTCCTACATTCATATCTAAATCATTAATATACACTACAAACAGCAAAGGACCCAGCACCGATCCCTGCGGTACACCACTGGACACAGGCTTCCAGTCACAAAAACAACCTTCGACCATCACCCTCTGCCTCTTGCCACTAAGCCAATTTTTGATCTAATGTGCCAAGTTGCCCTGGATCCCATGGGCTTTTACCTTCTTGACCAGTCTCCCATTCGGGACGTTGTCAGAAGCCTTACTGAAGTCCATGTAGACCACATCAACTGCACTACCCTCATCCACACACCTAGTCACCCCCTCAAAAAATTCAATCAAATTGGTCAGACATGATCTCCCCCTGACAAAGCCATGCTGACTATCCTTGATTAATCCTTGCCTCTCCAAGTGGAGACTAATTCTGTCCCTCAGAATTTTTTCCAATAATTTCCCTATCATTGATGTTAGGCTCACTGGCCTGTAATTCCCTGGTTTATCCCTACTACCCTTCTTGAATAATGGTACTACGTTAGCTGTTCTCCAGTCCTCTGGCACCTCCCCTGTGGCCAGAGAGGTTCTGAAAATTTGTGTCCGAGCCCCTGCAATCGCCTCCCTTGCCTCACACAGCAGCCTGGGATACATCTCGTCTGGGCCTGGGGATTTATCCACTTTTAAGCTTGCTAAAACCGCTAGTACCTCCTCCCTCTCGATACTAATTTGTTCAAGTATATCACAATCCCCCTGCCTGATTTCTATGCCTACATCGTCCTTCTCCATAGTGAACACAGATGCAAAATATTCATTTAAAACCCCACCTACATCTTCTGGCTCTACACACAGATTGCCACTTTGGTCCCTAATGGGCCCTACTCTTTCCCTGGTTATCCTCTTGCCCTTAATATGCTTATAAAACACCTTGGGATTTTCCTTTATTTTGCCCGCCAGTGTTATTTCATGCCCCCTCTTCGCTCTCCTACTTTCTTTTTTAAGTACCCCCCTGCACTTTCTATACTCCTCTAGGGCTTCTACTGTTTTTAGTCCTTTGTATCTGCCAAAAGCCTCCCTTTTTTTCCTAATCCATTCTCGTACATCCCTTGACATCCAGGGTTCCCTGGGCTTGTTGGTCCCATCCTTGACCTTTACGGGAACATGTTGGCGTTGTACTCTCTCTATTTCCTTTCTGAAAGACTCCCACTGCTCTGATGTGGATTTTCCTACATGTAGCTGATCCCAGTCCACTTTGACCAGATCCTGCCTTATCATATTAAAATCGGCCTTCCCCCAATTTAGAACCTTTATCTCCGGTCCATCTTTGTCCTTTTCCATGACTACCTTAAATCTCACCGAATTATGGTCACTGTCACCAAAATGCTCTCCTACTAACGCTTCTACCACTTGCCCGGCTACATTCCCTAGAATTAGGTCCAGTACCGCCCCCTCTCTTGTAGGACTTTCTACATGCTGGCTCAAAAAGCTCTCCTGGATGCACTTTAAGAATTCCGCACCCTCTAAGCCTTTCACACTCTGACTATCCCTGTTAATATTGGGGAAGTTGAAATCCCCTACTATTATTACCCTATTATTTCTACACTTCTCTGAGATTTGCCTACATATCTGTTCCTCTATCTCCCCCTGACTGGGGGCCTATAGTACACTCCCAGCCAAGTGCTTGCCCCCTTTTTGTTTTTAAGTTCTACCCATATGGCCTCATTAGAGGAACCTGCTAAGATATCATCCCTCCTTCCAGCAGTAATTGACTCCTTTATTAATATTGCGACACCCCCTCCTCTTTTACATCCCCCTCTGTCTTGCCTGAAGATTCTATACCCCGGAATATTGAGCTGCCAATCCTGCCCCTCCCTCAACCATGTCTCTGTGATAGCAACAATATCATACTCCCATGTGTTCTTCAACACCTTCAATTCATTTGCCTTACTCGCAAGACTCCTTGCATTAAAATAAATGCCATCCAGCCTTGCCATACTCCTTTGTGCCATTACATATTTGCTCTGCCTTCCAGGCTGACTTGTTTTTTCCTCTATATTTGGCTGTGCATCACCCCCTACTATAGCTCCACTCCGTATCCCATCCCCCTGCCAAGTTAGTTTAAACCCCCCCAACAGTACTAGCAAACCTCCCCGCAAGGATGTTGGTCCCGTTCCGGTTCAGGTTCAGGTGCAACCCGTCCGACTTGTATAGGTCCCACCTTCCCCAGAAGCAGACCCAGTGATCCAGGAAACTAAAGCCCTCCCTCCTGCACCAACTCTTTAGCCACGCATTCATCTGCTCTATCCTCCTATTCCTCTATTCACTCGCACGTGGCACCGGGAGTAATCCAGAGATTACAACCTTTGAGGTCCTGCTTTTTAATCTGCTGCCTAGCTCCCTAAGTTCTTGTTGCAGGACCTCATCCCTCTTTCTACCCATGTCATTGGTACCAATGTGAACCACGACCTCTGACTGTTCGCCCTCCCCCTTCAGAATGCCCTGCAGCCGTTCAGTGACATCCTTGACCCTGGCACCAGGGAGGCAACATACCATACTGGAGTCACGTCTGCGGCCACAGAAACGTATATCTGTTCCCCTTACGATAGAATCCCCTATCACTATTGCTCTCCCACTCTTTTTCCTCCCCTCCTGTGCAGCTGAGCCAGTCGTAGTGCCACGGACTTGGCTCTTGCTGCATTCCCCTGAGAAACCCTCTCCCCCATCAGTATCCAAAACGGAAAATCTGTCGGAGAGGGAGATGGACCCAGGGGACTTCTGCACTACCTTCCTAGTTCTTTTACTCTGTCTGGTGGTCACCCATTCCCTGTCTGCCTGTGCACTCTTTACCTGCGGTGTGACCACCTTGTTAAACGTGCTATTCACTATTTCAATTATACTACCTCTCCATGTTGTTTCTCTTAAAGTGCATCACTTCACACTCATCCACATTGAATTGCATGATAAGTTATCACCGTTCCTTTAATACCAAGTTGCTTCTATTTTCCTAATAAGTCTGTTATGTGGTACTTTTAAAAGTCCATATATACAACATCTGCATTACCTTCCTCATCCCTGTCTGCTACTTCATCAAAGAACTCAATCAGGTTAGTCAGGCACGATTTGCCTTTAACACATTTCTGCTGGCTGTCCCTTATTACCCCATGCTTCTCCAACTGAGAATTAATTTTGTCCTTGACAATGGTCTCTAGTAGTTTTCCCACCACTGACCTTGGACTGATTGGCCTGTAGTTACCAGGTTTATCCCTCTCTTTTTTGCAGTCCCTCAGTCCTCTGGCACCACTCCCATATCCAAGGAGGATTGAAAGATTGTGGTCAGAGTTTCTTCTATCTCCACCCTAGCTTTCCTCAGCAATCTAGGATGCATCTCATCTGGACTGGGTGACTTGCTAACTTTTAGTGATGCCAACCCATTTAGCACCACCTTTCCACCTATTTTTAGCCTATCCAATATCTCTACTCTTCTCCTCCCCCCCCCCCCCCCCCCCCCCACTGCTACATTAAGTTCATCCTCTTTTGTGAAGACATGCAAATTATTCATTCAGTACCTCAGTCATGCCCTCTGCCTCCACAAGAAGATTCCCTTGTTGCCCCTAATCGGCCCCACCATTCCTTTAACTAGTCTTTTAATTTTTATATGTTTATAAAAGATTTTGGGGTTCCCTTTTATGTCAACCACTACTCGTTTATCATATGCTGTCTTTGCCCTTCTTGTATCCTGCACTCAATTTTCCCCCTGCACTCTCTGTATTCTGCCTGGTTTTCTACTGTATTCTGTACCTGACATGTCATAAACCTTCCTTTTTATGTTTTATTTTAACCTCAAGTTCCTTTATCCAGGGAGCTCTAGCTTTGGATGCCCTATCTTTCCACCTTTATGGGAACATGCTTGGTTTGTACCCGAACTATTTCCGCCTTGAAGGCCTGCCATTGCTCATTTCCAGTTTTCCTGGCCAGTCTTTTTTTTTTCCAGTCCACCTGTGCTAGATCCCTTCTCAAATCACTGAAATTGGCTCACTTCCAGTTGGGTATTTTCACCGTTGATTTTTCTTTATCCCTTTCCATAACTACTTTAAATCTAATTATATTTTGATCACTGTTACCCAGATGTTCTCCCACCGCAACATACTCCACTTGCCCTGCTTCATTCCCCAGAACTAGATCCAGCACCTCTTCCTTCAATGTTGGGCTTCAGAGATCACTGAATACAGGAGATCGCAGCTCTTTCCTTTGCCGATTTGCTGATTAAGGAAGTTCTACTCTACACATTTTAGGAATTCTTCACCCTCCTTGCCCCTTACTCTGTTTTTTCCCAAGTGTATATTAGAGTAATTGAAGTCCCCTATTATCACTGCTGCATTATTTTTACATTTCTCTGAAATTTGACTACATATTTGCTCCTCTATCTCCTTCTCTCTATTTGGGATGTCTATAGTAAACACCCAGCAATGTAACAGCTCCTTTTCTGTTCCTTAACTTCAACCAAATAGATTGCCTTTGAACCCTCTAGTATATCATCCCGCTGTAGAACTATAATATTATCCTTGATCAATACTGCCACCTCTCCTGTCTTTTTTTGCTTCCCTATCCCTCCTGAATACATTGTAGGCAGGAATGTTTAGTTCCCATTCCTGCCCATGTTTAAGCCAGGACTCCGTTATAGCCACTATATCATGAAGTGCAATATATGTGCAGTTTGGCTCAGTTGCTAGCACTCTTACTGCTGGGTCAGAAGGTTGTGGATTTAAGCTCCACACCATGCTCGCTGCCCTCAGCCCAGCCCAATTTCTGGAAGAGATGTTAGGCCCCCTTGTCAACATATGCAAAGGGCCTGACTCCTGCTTTAAGTGTCCGCCAGAGACGCCTGGAAAGCCGCTTTTACCAATATGGCGGCGTCCGTGACGCGGGCACAAATCAGGCATGGGACGTTGCACACTGAATTTGGTCTTTTTTGCCCAATGAGGACCAATTTCTCCCCCTTGGTCTTGCAGACAGCTGGGGAACAGTTACCAAACAGAAACCAGTGCCCATTGGGGTTGTCAGAAAATATAGCCAGAATAGCTTAACATGTTTTGTTTACATAAGAGCCTAAGAATTTTTAGGAACAAGAAATAAGCCATTGCAGCCTGTCCCCAATACCCTATTTTTTCTCCATATCCCTTAATGACATTGCTTTCAAGTAAGTATCTATACCCCTTTTTAACAGCTCAATTAATTTTGAATCTATGTGCTCCTGGGACAGTATATTCCACATTCTTCTTTGTCCTGGATTCACTTTTAATCACATAGCTTAATCTTTAAGAACTTGCCTTCCACATGATGTGCAGGTGGATGCAAAAGATCCCAAGACACTTTTTTTTGGAGAACAGTAGGGAGTGTCTTGGCTAACATTCATTACTGAAGCAACTCCACCAGCACCACACCACCAAAACAGATCATTCATTTCATTGCTGTCTGTGGGACCTTGGCCTGCCATCTTTGACAAATAAACTAAAAATTAATCAGCTGTGAAGCACTTTGGGATGTCCTGAGGATGTGAAGGGAGCTGCATTACTCCAAAGTTTGTTCTTTTCTTTTCCTCCTTCCTTTCATGGATTACTCCAGGGACTTGCGCACATAAATCTAGGCTGACACTCCAGTGCAGTGCTGCGCTGTCGGAGGTGCCGTCTTTCGGATGAGACGTTAAACCGAGGCCCTGTCTGCGCTCTCAGGTGGACGTAAAAGATCCCACGGCCACTATTTCGAAGAAGAGTGAGTAGGGGAGTTATCCCTAGTGTCCTGGCCAATATTTCTCCCTCAATCAACATAACAAAAAAAAACCCCAGATTATCTGGTCATTATCACATTGCTGTTTGTGAGAATTTGCTGTGTGCAAATTGGCTGCCGCGTTTCCTACATTACAACAGTGACGCCACTTCAAAAGTATTTAATTGGCTGTAAAGCGCTTTGAGACATCTGGTGGTCGTGAAAGGCGCTATAGAAATGCAAGTCTTTTATTAACTCCATCTTCTCACCGGCATCCTTGGGCTCCCATCCCAATTTCTACTCCTGCCTGACGTCACTGCTGGCGGTTTCGGGCAGGAGTAGCGTTCCCAACTCTGGTTGAATGTACTCGTGGTGATTTCACCACGTGACCCCCTGCCTCCAACTGCCCCGCCCCCCTACACTCCCGCCATTGGTCACCCAACAGGCCCATCCTCGCAGTGCCCCGCCCTCCCACACCAATTGGAAAGTGAAAAGACTCTTCATTACCCAATCGGATGATTCCTGACTGTCAGTCAAACAGCCTTCCCCCCCCCCGCCCCCCCATCTCCAATATTTTTATTACTAATAAACAGAAGTGGTGAAAGAAAATTTTTAAAAATACACAATTTTTGTTTAATGCTCCTTTGATTTTTCGGCCGCAGTTGCTCGCAGCAGAGTCCAGGAGATTAATCCTATCTGCCATTCCTACGTCCACAGTGATGCTACTTAAATTGCATCATTGCCACTTGCCTAATCTACCTATGTCCTGCTACAATTTTCTGCTCACTTCTTCACATTTCACTATACCTCCTAGTTTATTATCATCTTTCCCAACTCTGCACTTATCCCTGCGGGATTTTTTCTTGTCACAGCTCGCCAGTCCTTGAATGGCTCTTTAATCCCAGCTGTTTGCCTCCTACCTACCTCCCAACTAGTTTTCTATCCATCTCACAGGATTGCCTTCACAGAAACATAGAAGATAGGAGCAAGAGTAGGCCATTCGGCCCCTCGAGCCTGCTCCGCCATTCAATGCGATCATGGCTGATCATCCAAATTCAGAACCCTGTCCCTGCTTTCTCCCCATATCCCTTGATCCCTTTAGCCTTAAGAAATATATCCAACTCCTTCTTGAATATATTTAATGTATTGGCCTCTACTGTCTTCTGTGGTAGAGAATTCCACAGGTTCACCACTCTCTGGGTGAAGAAATTCCTCCTCATTTCTGTCCTAAATGGCTTACCCCTTATCCTTAGACTGTGACCTCTGGTTCTGGACTCCCCCGCCATCGGGAACATCCTTCCTGCATCTAGTCTGTCCAGTCCTTTCAGAATTTTATAAGTTTCAATGAGATCCCCTCTCATCTCAATTCCTCATGCTTCATTTTGAGCTAACAGTCTCTTGTGCAGAACCCTATTAGACATGACTTACGTTTGACAGAAACACGGCAACTCTCTCTAATCAGCTTATACTTTTCCGAGTTTGATACATATGCCTTAAGTATTCGCATGATAAGGTTGCTCGCAGTAATTTGCAGGCTCATGTTCTGTAACTGGTTGTCAAGGATTTAAGCTGCTGTTGGCGCATCGGTCCAGTTTACTGTGCTTTACACCGAGTGGCGCTAATCCTCCCATTATATTTGGCTGTGTTGGATATCCCATTGGCTTTAATTTGTTTGGTGCAACAAATATGTGTGTGCGTGCACGTGAATATATGTGTGTGTGTATATATATATATATATATATATGAGTCTTCCTGGTTAACAATTGGAGCCAAACAATGAGAAAGGCCGCACTTTTGTACTGTTTGGTGTGCAGTAAATGCATGCTGTGGATTTGCTGGAGATTTATTTTGTTTACAAGACTGAAATGAAATCATTTTTCATTCAGTGGAAACCTTTCACTAGTGTCCTGTGCCACATTACACACCAATTATACCCGTAAAAGCCGCTTAATAAAAAATTATGCTAGCATAGGTTGGATAGCTCATTTCAAAGAGCACGCACAATGGCTTGAATGGCCTCCAATGCTATATGATTCTGTTTCCTACCAAACGTCAGATGAACCGCTTGCAGTGTGCATGGGACCCTAATCCAGAGAATATGTATACTTAACAAAATGCTGCATTTTGTGATCTGTGCTGTCCATCTAGAATAAGATGGAGATTTGAAGGCAGAACATCAATTGTTAAAGTGCAGTAAGTGACTGCCAGCTCCACCAGCCTGCCGCGTGTATGGATGAACATACGGCTACTTGTATTTATTTATCCAGTGTTGTCACAAAGATTTTTGTCATAGTTTAGCATTGGGAATTTTCATAGTTTTAGCCACTTAAACTGTGAAAAACACTCGGCAGCGCGATTACAGATTCTGTGCTTCCAAACTTGGATTGTGTGCAAAGAGCATGTGAGCTGAATCACACTGGGGAAAAAGTACTGGTGGTTATGGTTCTGTCATTAATAGTGGCAGCGACGGGACCAGTTTGAGGTGATGAATCAAGTGCATCATACAAGGAGTTTTCTATGTGCAGTTTGGCTCAGTTGTCTGCACTCTTACCGCTGGGTCAGAAGGAAGTTCAATACCAGGAGTTTAAGCTCATCATCCAAGAAAGACAGACCTGACCTGCATTTATATAGCACCTTTGGCAACCTAGGGACGTCCCAAAGTGCTTTACAGCCAATGCAGTACTTTTTGAACTGTAGTCACTGCTGTAATGTAGGGAATGTGGCAGCCAATTTGCGCACAGCAAGGTCCCACAAACTTTCTGACCGAGACCCACACTGTATTTACTATAGCCATGATTTTAACTCTGGGCGCGAGTTTGTTGTGGGGTGGGGTGGTGGTAGGGGGGCGGTTTTTCGAGCTTCATGGCCGCACTGGAGCGAGGTCGGGGTCATTTTAACCCCTGGGCCCCATTGCCATCTGCCAGGTGAGTCTTCTGCTCGATGGCGGCAGGAATTGGTACTTGGTTAGAGGGTCACCGCCAGGGACAACCCTCGCCACTAAGGTTAGTCAGTCTGGGGGTTCCGTAAGTTGGGGGAGGGAGGAACCCCGGGCTTGGGGAGGGAGGAACCCCGGGCCAGGGGAGGCCCAAAGTTTCTCCTGGGACCCGGAAGAGCAAGGAAAATCCCCCCCCCCCACCCCCCAAAAAAAACCTAGCCTTCCCGGCTAGCTCCTGCTCTGGCACAGGGCGCCACTCGCGACTCCGCATTAAAATCGACTCAGTCCAATTTGCCGTCATAGTACCCCGACTTTTTCCCATCTATGAGGCCCTCTCCTGCCTGCAGCAAGGGCTTGGCACGCTGCCCAAAACGCTCCTGTTAAAATGGCGTGAAGCGCGACTGCGACGTGAGCACGACACTGTCCCGATTTACATACAAGCATAGAAGATAGCAGCAGGAGTAGGCCATTCGGCCCCTCGAGCCTGCTCCGCCATTCAATGAGATCATGGCTGATCATCCAAATTCAGTACCCTGTCCCTGCTTTCTCCCCATATCCCTTGATCCCTTTAGCCTTAAGAAATATATCTAACTCCTTCTTGAATATATTTAATGAATTGACCTCAACTGCCATCTGTGGTAGAGAATTCCACAGGTTCACCACTCTCTGGGTGAAGAAATTCCTCCTCATCTCAGTCCTAAATGGCTTACCCCTTATCCTTAGACTGTGACCTCTGGTTCTGAACTCCCCCGCCATCGGGAACAGCCTTCCTGCATCTAGTCTGTTTAGTCCTGTCAGAATTTTATAAGTTTCAATGAGATCCCCTCTCATTCTTCTAAACTCGAGCGAATACAAGCCCAATCGTCCCAATCTCTCTTCATACGTCATTCCTGCCATCCCAGGTATCAGTCTGGTGAATCTTCGCTGCACTCTCTCCATTTTAACCCCCTGCACGCTTGGTTCTCGCCGGGCGGGGGAGGTGGTTAAAATTTAGCCTTTCTATCATTGAATACGTTTTCTGGCATCAGACTCTTATGTTAAAAGCAACAAAAAAAAAAAATTCCATGATTGCTCTTTCTTAAACATGCTCTGCTTAAAGAGGATAAATGATGGTTTGAAGGCTTCAAACTTTAATTTTAGCAACATCAATAAGAGAAAGAGGGACTTAAAGAAGGAAGATAGCGCATGTTCCGCACTTTCCTCGGGACCCAATTGTTTACGCATGTTTCATGCTGGTTTTTACCTTCCGCCCTATCCTAATAAGCTTCTCGGGCTATTTTCACGTAATTTGACACTCTGGGGGGGGGGGGGGATGAACTCCTTCTTCATTGTCCTAATTTACCACGTCGTCTCATGGTGATCTCATCCGTAGTGCCCCCTGCACAGGAATGATCTTTTTAATGCAGCTTTTTTGTCAGAATGGCTGATTGTACACAAGGGAAAAATAAGCCCAGCCATCAAGTTGCTATTGGCAAGTTTTAGACTTGGTCTTTGGCATGGCCTAGTGCAGTCGCTATTTCACTGACCAGATCGGGGACGCTTCTCAACAAAGTCCTTGACCTTGTTGGCATGAGGGTAGGATAGAGGACTGTAGCCATGCACAATACCTGGTCTATTCTGAGTAAGCCGATCTCAGTCAGGGTGGTAGTAAAGATGTTAAGATTGATCTCAATCGTTCCTGGGATATAGAAGGGTGGAAATGTCAACTAGACTTCCTGCTCCTGATTACTATACAGCGCCTGTTGTCAGAAACTGCCCAAGGCTGACCAGTAACTGATGACAATAGTTGGTGTCAGCTGTGATGCCCACGCACTCAAATAGTCTGATGCCTATTGAGATCATGCAAAACTGCTGTTCACCCATCACCCCTGTGCTCGTTGGCCTACATTGGCTCCCTGTCCGGCAACACCTTGATTTTAAAATTCTCATCCTTCTGTTCAAATCCCTCCATGGCCTCGCCCCTCCCCATCTCTGTAACTACCTCCAGCCCCCACAACCCTCTGAGATCTCTGCACTACTCCAATTCTGACCTCTTGAGCATCCTCAATTTTCATCGCTCCACCGTTGGCGGCCGTGCCTTCAGCTGCCTAGGCCCTAAGCTCTGGAATTCCCTCCCTAAACCTCTCCGCCTCTCTCTACCTCTCTCTCCTTTAAGACGCTCCATAAAACCTACCTCTATGACCAGGCTTTTGCTCACTAATATCCTCATGTTGCTTGGCTGTCAAATTTTGTCTGATAACGCTCATGTGAAGTGCCTTGGGATGTTTTGCTACATTAAAGGCGCTATATAAATGCAAGTTGTTGTAAGGAATGTTGACATTCAGGGGACTGAAATGCTGCCGAGGCTCCACTAGTCCCCTGTCGTAACTTTGGCAGAACGGCCAGTGAATCCGCCAATACACACAAGACTGGTGGAAACCCACGGGAATTTGAGTCCCTCATTAGCTTAGGCTCACACATGAAGAGCAAATGCTCGGGAGGTGTACCACAGGGCTGCCGGGACCCCCCCCCCCCACAAATAAACAGCAACAGCCAGCAAGTTGAAGAGAGGAGGGTTGAGGAAGGGTATAATTTGGATTGAACAGCTTATCAAGTACGGAGGATCATTGTTATATGAATAGCGGGTGCAACAACTTTGTGCAATGGCCAAATATACAGCAGGTTGACGATTGAAACCCAAAGAGAAACTGTGGAGAATTTGGAGTATCAGTCACGGTTAGCAGGCGGGTACTTGGGGCAGCCCACACCCACCTCGTGGGCAGTCTATGGAGCATCTGCTTGTTGCATCTGCAGGTGAATGTGTACGCTTGAAGTGCAATTTATTGTATTTTCACTGCTGTGTACAACTATAAAAAGGGGGGCAACAGATCGGACTCTGGTTGCCGACCAATATTTCAGCTGCTCTCATCGCGTTCAGTGTTCTGCTTCTACGTACTGTCTCTGAAACGCACGTGTGGAGCCTATTTAGAATATGTTGAAATATTGTATCATAATTGTGGATATCGGAATAAATGTTGCTGATATTTTAAGTTTCAATAAAATGCGTTTGATCGCCTGGCTTACAGTATTGTAAAGTTGAGTCATTGCGTGGTAATTTCTGTCCCAGTGTCTTGTCTGCACATTGAATGAACATACGAATTAGGAGCAGGAGTAGGCCACTCGGCCCCTCGAGCCTGCTCCGCTGTTCAATAAGATCATGACTGATCTGATTAATCCACATTCCCACCTACCCTCGATAACCTTTCACCCCCTTGCTTATTAAGAATCTATCTACCTCTGCCTTAAAAATATTCAAAGACTCTGTTTCCACCGCCCTCTGAGGAAGAGAGTTCCAAAAACTCACGACCCTCTGAGAGAAAAATTTCTCCTCAGCTCTGTCTTAAATGGGTGATACCTTATTTTTAAACAGTGACCCCTAGTTCTAGATTCTCCCACAAGAGGAAACATCCTCTCCACATCCACCCTGTCAAGACCCCTCAGGATCTTATATGTTTCAATCAAGTCACCTCTTACTCTTCTAAACTCCAGCGGATACAAGCTTAGCCTATCCAACCCTTCCTCATAAGACAACCTGCCCATTCCAGGTACTAGTCTAGTAAACCTTCTCTGAACTGCTTCCAATAAGGAGACCAATACTGTACACAGTACTCCAGATGTGGTCTCACCAATGCCCTGTATAACTGAAGCATAACCTCTCTACTTTTGTATTCAATTCCCCTCGCAATAAACAACATTCTATTAGCTTTCCTAATTACTTGCTGTACCTGCATACTAACCGTTTGCGATTCATGCACTAGGACACCCAGATCCCTCTGCATCTCAGAGCTCTGCAATCTCTCACCATTTAGATAATGTGCTTTTAAGAACATAAGAGCATAAGAAATAGGAGCAGGAGTAGGCCAATTGGCCCCTCGAGCCTGCTCCGCCATTCAATAAGATCATGGCTGATCTGATCCTAACCGCCAATCTACTATCACAGAACCATCTCCTGAACCTAACAGAATTGGACACACGAAATAGGAGCAGGATCAGGCTACACGGCCCCTGCCAAAATGGACAATTTCACATTTTCCCACATAATACTCCATTTGCCAGATCTTTGCCCACTCACTTAACCTATCTATATCCCTTTGTAGCCTCCTTATGTCCTCTTCACAATTTACTTTCCTACCTATCTTTGTGTCATCAGCAAATTTAGCAATCATACCTTCGGTCTCTTCATCCAAGTCATTTATATAAATTGTAAAAAGTTGAGGCCCCAGCACTGATCCCTGTGGCACACCACTCGTTACATCTTGCCAACCAGAAAATGGCCCATTTATGCCTACTCTCTGTTTCCTGTTAGCTAGCCAATCTTCTATCCATGCCAATATGTAACCCCTACATCATGAGCTTTTATTTTCCGCAATAACCTTTGATGTGGCACCTTATCAAATGCCTTCTGGAAATCTAAGTACCATACATCCACCGGTTCCCCTTTATCCACAGCACATTTTACTTCCTCAAAGAACTCCAATAAATTGGTTAAACATGATTTCCCTTTCACAAAACCATGTTGACTCTGCCTGATTACCTTGAACTTTTCTAAGTGCCCTGCTATAACGTCTTTAATAATAGCTTCTAACCTCTTCCCTATGACAGATGTTAAGCTAACTGGCCTGTAGTTTCCTGCTTTCTGCCTTTTCCCGCTGGGGGGTGAGGTGTATCGGGCAAGACGTTTAAAAAAAATCCGCTGTCCGCATGCATGCTCTGCCTGTCAATTATCCTAACCAATGAATCAATTTACTCCAAATCTGTGTGCATTGCCCTTATTGAATGACTGTTAGAACTGCTTGTAGTATTAGTGTGTTGCAGAATTTTACAGCACAGAAGGAGGCCATTCGGCCCATTGTGCCTATGCCAGATCGTTGAAAGAGCTATCCAATTAGTTCCACTCCCCTGCTCTTTCCCCATAGCCCTGCAAATTTCTCCCCTACAAGTATTTATCCAATTCCCTTTTTGAAAGTTACTATTGAATCTGCTTCCACCACCCTGTCAGCCAGTGCATTCCAGATCAGAACAACTCGCTGTGTAAAAAAAATTTCTTCGAAGAAGAATTAAGTAAGAAGGTTGTGGGTTCAAGTTCCACTCCTGAGACTTGACCACAAAAAATTCCAGGCTGACACTCCAGTGCAGTGCTGAGGGAGTGCTGCACTGTCGGAGGTGCCGTCTTTCGGATGAGACGTTAAACCGAGGCCCCGTCTGCTCTCTCAGGTGGACGTAAAAGATCCCACGGCACTATTTCGAAGAAGAGCTGGGGTGTTATCCCCGGGGTCCTGGTCAATATTTATCCCTCAACCAACATCAGTAAAACAGAGTATCTGGTCATTATCACGTTGCTGTTTGTGGAAGCTTGCTGTGCACAAATTGGTTGCGAGGCTTGAGTTGTGGTTGTAGCAGGTGACATAGCTCGGTGCCTCTCATACGTTGCTCCTCAGTGAAGCTCAGGTAGGAGAAGTGCTCCCTGAAGACTCGTTGCGGGTAGGCCTTCTGCGCAGTGCCCCACGCCCCATCTCCTCCCAGCTTCTCCTTCATCCTCCAGCCCCAAGGGCAGCTCCTACCAGGCCACCCGTGACTGCAGTGGAACTGTTTTGAAAGCAACCAAAAGCCAGACCAGCAGCTGCAAAACCTTCTTCTCAGACATCAGAATTAAGTTTTCTTTGTCAGAAAACAGGCCTGTAAAGGTCCAGACATAGCAGCAACTAACCTGTAAGTAGTGGATGAGCCCTTTAAATCGCGCTGCTGAAGTGTCCTTCCTGCCTGTTAGTGCCACGACTGGCTGAGTGAGTTTATCACGCGACGAGCCAGGCACTGGGAGGGCCCAATACCACAAAAGGGTCCTACAACAAGCGTTGGACCTTTAATTAAATATTTCATTTGTCATTTTACATAATTCCGGCGCGTGCCCTGGACGCCTATGGGGAAGGCTGATCCAATCTGCCGGGCGACGCACTTTCAGCGCGGAATGAGCACGTGCCTGCCACGGCCATAAAGTTTGCAAGATTCTGAAGGGGATTGACAGGGTAGATGCTGAGAGGTTGTTTCCCCTGGCTGGAGAGTCTAGAACTAGGGGGCATCGTCTCAGGATAAGGGGTCGGCCATTTAAGTCTGAGATGAGGAGGAATTTCTTCACTCAGAGGGTTGTGAATCTTTGGAATTCTCTACCCCAAAGGGCTGTGAATGCTGAGTCTTTGAGTATATTCAAGGCTGAGATAGATAGAATTTTGTACTCTAGGGGAATCAAGGGATATGGAGATCGGGCAGGAAAGTGGAGTTGAGGTCGATGATCAGCCATGATCTTATTTAATGGCGGAGCAGGCTTAAGGGGCCATATGGCCTACTCCTGCTCTTATTTCTTATGTTCTTAAACAAAGTACTGGGTCCATTTCCAGAGGAATAGATTACAAAAGCAGGGAGGTAATGTTAAATGTATATAGAACCTTGGTTAGACCACACTTCGATTACTGTGTGCGGTTCTGGTCTCCAAACTACAAAAAGGAGATCGAAGCAATGGAGAAAGCGCAGAAAAGATTTACAAGGCTGTTACCAGAATCGAGAGGATGCAACTATCGGGATGGATTGAGTAGGCTGGGGCTCTATCCTCTAGAAAAGAGAAGACTAAGAGGAGAGCTGATAGTTTGTTAAAGTTATGAAGGAGTTCAGTAGGGTGGATGTGCAGAAAACTGTTTCCACTTGTGGGTGAGTCCAGAACAAGGATACCTAAAGATAAAGATAGCCACCAGCAGATCAAATAAAGAATTTAGGAGGAATCTCTTTGCACAGAGAGAGAGTGGTGAGAATGTGAAACTCGGTGCCACGTGGAGTGGAGTGGATGCATTTAAGAAGAGGCTTGACGCATGCAGGAGGGAGACGGGTTAGAGGGATACTGGAGCCGAGCAGGAAGAGGTAGTTAGAGTGGCAGGAGGCTCATGTGGAGGATAAACACCAGCAGAGACCTGTGTCCTGTGTCCTGTGTCCGTGCTGTAGATTCTGTGTAACACCTTTTGGTAAAGACTGTGCTGTGGCGGATCGCCACCTAAAACGGGCATAATCCACTCTTCCGTCTGTGGACAAATTTCCAGCCCCTTCCCTTTAAGGCACCTTACCTTTAAGGCAGGAGGGGGCGGGGCCTCAAGTTTTACCCAGAGAATTCTGGGAGCTTTTCGAGTCTGCCATTTTGTGCCATGCTGTGATTAAAAAGTCTCTGGTTTAACACAAATGGATTCAGCCTTAATTCGTGTTTCGCGGCAGCCTCAACATTGGTGACCCCGACGCTCAGAACGTATTCCGAGCACTGCAATGGCGGACACGAACGCAGTTTCCATGAAACTGCCGGAGTTTTGGGAAAACCAGCCCGAAGCCTGGTTTCTCCAAGCTGAATCTCGCTTCCGGCTGCGAAATATCACCACAGATGGGACGAAGTACGACTATCTCGTCACATCACTCGGTAGCGCCGCAGTTTCCAAGGTTTGGACAACGCTGCAGAACCCACCAGAGGAAGGCAAGTACGCACATCTCAGGACAGCGCTCCTTAAAAAATTTACGGCCTCGGCATATCAGCGAAACTGCCACCTCCTCGACCTTCCAGGCCTCGGTGATGCCTCACCGTCAGACCTCCTCTCCCACATGCTCTCCCTCACCGACGAGAGCCCACCCGGATCCCTCTTCCGCACGCTGTTCATCCGCCAGCTCCCTCTCAGCATCCGCCCAGCGATCGTGGCGTCCGGCCTCACGAACCTGGAAGCCCTGGCCGATGAGGCCAACAAGCTGCTGTCCGCTCACTCCAGCCGCGACGTCACTCCGGACCTGGCAGCCAATGCCTGGGCGCGCCCCTCACCATCCAGCACGCAGCCACAAGGGCCTGTCACAAGGCCCACGGGGCCTTCACGCCCCACTAACCCGGGCCACTGTTACTACCACGCACGGTTCGGCGCCAGGGCACAACGGTGCACACCTCCCTGCTCTTTCAAGTCCGCCCCCGTTCCAGCCCCCGCGATGGCCGTGGGCCACGCGGGCTCCCTGCAGTTCGTCACGGATGACAAAACCAGCCGCCGGTTCCTGTGCGACACTGGGGCTCAGCATAGCATCATCCCGGCCTCCTCCCTCGACATCCAAAAGGGCGAACGAGGACCGGCGCTGGCTGCTGCTAACGGCTCGGAAATCCGGATGTATGGCACCCGGACAGTCATCCTCGACCTCGCTGGTCACCGCTACCGATGGGAGTTCATCACTGCCAAGGTGCTCTCCCCCCTCATCGGCGCAGATTTCCTGTGCGCCCACGGCCTTCTGGTAGACATCCTCGTCACCGCCTCGTGGACATGAACACCATGTCCCCCATCCTGGGCGCCATGGCCTCCCGTCAACCCGCCGACATGGCGTCACAGTGCCACGCCCGGGCCACGGATGACTACTCGGCACTCCTGGCCGAATTCCCTGCCCTTACCAATCCGACCTTCTCCGCGGAGGCCGTCAAACACGGGTTGGAATACTTCATCCCCACCACAGGCCCCCCAGTGTACGCCCACGCCCGCAGGCTGGACCCGGCCAAACTGGAGATCGCGCGGACCGAGTTTGCCACCATGGAACAGCTCGGCATCATCCGCCGCTCCAACAGTCCCTGGGCCTCCCCACTCCACATCGCCCCCAAACCAGGCGGAGGTTGGCGCCCCTGCGGGGATTACCGCCGCCTCAATGACGCCACCACCCCTGATCGGTACCCCGTGCCGCACATTCAGGACTTCTCGGCTAGACTGGCCGGCCGCTCAGTCTTTTCCAAGGTCGACCTGGTGCGCGGCTACCACCAAGTCCCCGTCCACCCCGCGGATGTCCCCAAGACGGCCGTAATCACCCCCTTCGGCCTGTTCGAGTTCCTGCGGATGCCCTTTGGCCTCAAAAACGCGGCCCAGGCATTCCAACGGCTCATGGACTCAGTCCTTCGGGACCTGAAGTTCCTGTTCGTCTACCTGGACGACATCCTGGTAGCCAGTTCCTCCAAGCAGGAACACCTCGAACACCTTCGCATCCTGTTCGGGCGCCTCAGCGACCACGGGCTCATCCTCAGCCCAGCCAAATGCCAGTTCGGCCTGGACAAGATCAACTTCCTCGGCCACCACATCACCCATGCTGGGGCCATTCCCCTGCCCACCAAGGTGCAGGCCGTCCAACAATTTCCCCGCCCCACCACCATCAAAGGCCTCCAGGAGTTCCTTGGGATGGTGAATTTCTATAACCGCTTCATCCCCAAAGCGGCGTCCTTCATGAGGCCCCTGTATGAAGCCCTCCGGGGCAGGAGCAGCAAGATGGCGGTCGAATGGACGGCAGACGCGCCCGCCGCCTTCGATTCCACCAAGACCGCGCTCGCCAACACCACCCTGCTCGCGCACCCATGGCCCAATGCCAGGGTAGCGCTCACCACGGACGCCTCCGACCACGCGGTCGGCGCCGTGTATGAGCAGTGGGTCGACGGCGCCTGGCAACCACTTGCCTTCTTCAGCCGCCAACTACGCCCCCCGGAGGTCAAGTACAGCACCTTCAACCGCGAGCTCCTTGCGCTGTTCCTGGCAGTCTGCCATTTCCGGTTTTTGCTTGAGGGCCACCCCTTCACTGCGTTTGTCGACCACAAGCCCCTGACATTCGCAATGGCAAAGACAACCGACCCCTGGTCCGCCAGGCAGCAGCGCCAGCTCGCGGCAGTGTCCGAGTTCACCACGGACATCCAACACGTCTCCGGCCGAGACAATGTGGTAGCCGACTGCCTCTCCCGCCCCGCCATCCACGCCGCACACCTAGCAGTCGACTACGCTCAACTCGCAGCAGACCAGATCACCGACCCTGATCTGCTCTCCGCACCCACCAACCTACCAGGGCTACGCCTGGCCGACGTCGCCTGTGGCCCGACCGCAGTCACGGTCAAGTGTGACATATCCCTATGTCAACCTCGGCCCGTCGTCCCAGCGTCCTGGCGCCGCCGGGTATTCGACATTCTCCACAACCTCTCCCACCCCGGCGCCCGCGCATCCATCAAATTGGTAGCCAACCGCTTTGTCTGGCGCGGCCTTCGCAAGGATGTGCGTACTTGGGCCAACTCCTGCCTAGCCTGCCAACGGGCCAAGGTACAGCAACACACGAAAGCACCCCTCGAGGAGTTTACCGTCCCCTCGCGGAGATTCGACCACATCCACGTGGACATCGTCGGGCCCCTGCCGCCGTCGCAAGGCCACACGCACTTGCTGACCATCGTTGACCGCACCACACGCTGGCCTGAGGCAATTCCACTGACCTCTACCACCACCGCCGACATCGCCAGAGCCTTCGTCAGCACCTGGGTCGCACGGTTCGGCGTCCCCTCTGACATGACGTCGGACAGAGGTCCGCAATTTACCTCTGAACTCTGGACCGCCGTCGCACGCAATCTCGGGGTGACCATTCACCGCACCACAGCGTACCACCCCCAAGCCAACGGACTGTGTGAGCGGTTCCACAGATCCTTGAAGGCATCTCTTCGAGCCAGCCTCCAAGACGGCGCCTGGACCGACCGACTTCCGTGGGTCCTCCTCGGCCTGCGCACCGCGGTTAAAGAAGACCTCCACGCATCGGCAGCAGAGCTCGTGTACGGTCAGCCGCTGTGCGTACCCGGCGAGTTCCTGCCCACCGCCACGACACCCTGGTCAGCCGACCAGCAACGCCACGACTTCGCCTCACCGGCGCTGCAGTTCGCCCCGGTGCCCATTGCCCGACACGGCGAATCCACCTCACACGTCCCACTAAGCCTGCACCAGGCACGGTTTGTTTTCGTCCGGCACGACGCCCACCGCGGACCCCTTCAACCCCCGTACGACGGGCCCTACAAGGTGGGCGACAGGACCGAAAAAGTGTCGGTGACCGACTCAAGCCAGCACACTCGGAGCCCGGTGAGCAGGTCCCTGTAGCTCGTCCACCTCCACGCGGCCGACCTGCCCTCAAGCCGGTTCACCCGGCCGCTCCACGCCCGGCTGTCCACGTCCACCGGCGTCCTACAAGAGCTGCTCCGGCCGGCCCATCAGACCGCCGCACCGTCTCGTCCACACCTCCTAAGCGGATTCTGGGGGGAGCTGTGTGGCGGATCGCCACCTAAAACGGGCATAATCCACTCTTCTGTCTGTGGACAAATTTCCAGCCCCTTCCCTTTAAGGCACCTTACCTTTAAGGCAGGAGGGGGCGGGGCCTCAGGTTTTACCCAGAGAATACTGGGAGCTTTTCGAGTCTGCCATTTTGTGCCATGCTGAGATTAAAAAGTCTCTGGTTTAACACAAATGGATTCAGCCTTAATTCGTGTTTCGCGGCAGCCTCAACAGTGCCCCTTTAAGAAGGTGCAGCTCTTTGTGTGGAGATCGAGAGATGTGGAAAAAAAAAAAGCCTCGATCATTGTGTGGAAGTTTTTACAATGCCTTTATTTCAAATGTCACAACGGGGCCACTTTCATTTTCTTTCTTTCTCTCTCCGAACACAGACAATAGAGTTTCTGGTGAAGCAAATGCTGTTAGTTCAAGGAACTGCGTGTGGCCGAGAATTTATTACAGTTCGAACACACCACGAGGCAGCCAGGCAATGCCCTTCGGTCACCTGCTAAGATTTATTGCTAGCAGTGTTTACGGTATTCTCGTAGAAATTTCATTAATCTGCGAAGGAGCAATAGCCACTTTTTTTTTTTGGTTTGTTATTGGCATCCGCGTAATGGAGTCACGCTACCTTTGTCCCATGGTGAGATTTGGCCGCATTCTTTCACAGCCTCTGCCTAGTGTGTTGGAAACGGCCTCCAGTGGCTCTCATGCCTTTTCCAGCAAATCCAAGCGTTTGTTTACAGTCCAAGGAGAAGTTGTAAGAAACGAAACACAAAGTGAGTTTTACTACAACTTGGCTCAAAGGGCCAATGTTGTTGCCTTTTTTTTTTGAAAATGTATCCTTTCCTGCGTGTTTCCTAACCTAAGGATTTAAGTATCCACACAACCTCGCTCCCTCTCCCTATCTCTGTAACCTTCTCCAGCCCTCCAAGATCCCTGCTTTCCTCCAACTCTGGACTCTTGCGCATCCCCCCCCAACTTCCTTCGCCCTGCCATTGGCGGCTGTGCCTTCAGCCGCTTAGGCCCTCAGCTCTGCAATTCCCTCCCTGAACCTCTCTGCCTCTCTACCTCTCTCTCTCCTCCTTGAAGACCCACCTTAAAACCTACCTCTTTGACCAAGCTTTTAGCCGCCTGTCCTAATATCTCCTTCTTTGGCTCGGTGTCAGTTTTTGTCTGATAATCGCTCCTGTGAAGCGCCTTGGGGCGTTTCCCTATGTTAGAGGCGCTATATAAAGGCAAGTTGTTGTGAGGCATGTTGACTAGTATTCCCATTAAATGGATGTTTTACTGTTCTGCTACATTTTCATGGATGTTCTTGTTTAGAGTCTGGCATTCCTTTCATTTTGAAGGACTGTTTAATCATTTTCTTGTTATCCCCCACTTTGTTTCCCCTCACCTCTGGAAGGTGTTGCCTCTTGCAGGACACCAGCCCCACAAGCAGTCATGTATGAGCCCAGGCAGGCGCTTCGACAGTAAGAGCCAAAACGTATGAGTGCAATCCTGTTCTCTTGAGCGTGCCCGATTTCCATCGCCACCCCCATTGGTGGCCGTGCCTTCAGCTGCCTCAGCTCTAAGCTCTGAAATTACCTCCCTGCCTCTCTACCTCTCTCTCTCATACTTTAAGACATTTGGCGCAGATTTAAGATGATTGGCAAAAGAATCCGAGGCGACATGAGAAAAAACTTTTTTACGCAACGAGTGGTTAGGATTTGGAAGGCACTGCCTGATAGGGTGGTGGAAACAGATTCAATAGTAGCCTTCAAAAGGTAATTGGATAAATACTTGAAGGAGAAAAAATTGCAGGGATATGAGGAAAGAGCGGGGGAGTGGGACTAACTGGATTGCTCTTCGAAAGAGCCGGCACAGACTCGATGGCCCTAATGGCCTCCTTCTGTGCGGCAATATTCTATGATTCTAAGACACTCCTTAAAGCCTAGCTCTTCGATCAGGCTTTTGGTCACCTGTCCTGATATCTCTTTCTGTGGTTCGTGTCTAATTTTGTCTGATTACTGTAAGATTCTCAAAATTCACAGATCCCCCAAAACTCGAAGACAAACCCTAAGGAAAAAGACTTTGGACTCTTTTCTAACTATTACAGGGTGGTGAAGTGCATTTGGGCCTAACCTAAGGAAGTTAAGACCAAAAACCAAGTTTTGGCATTTTAAAAACATGTCTGGGCCTGTAAAGGGACAAGAAGGTGGGATCGACCTCTGTAAAAGTAGTTTGGCCATTGCAGTTAATTACACTGTCTGGGGAACTGTCATGACCTCACTCAAAACCCCAGCAGATATTAACATTTTGACAATAGACCCTGGGAGAAGGCAGTCCCACCCAAAACACAGGCCCCATCAAAACCTATCACAGGATCCATCAAAACCATGCATAATACAAACCACTCAGACCCATTCCATAGAAAACCCGGGCCCAGTCAAGAAAACCAAACACAAAAACAATCACCTGTAATCAACCGAGGAGATCGACAGGATGCAAGCCATCCCAAAAGCCATTTGACACTTACAGAACAGTTACTGGTAACTAGCCCGCCAAAACCTCACAAAGAGCAGGACAAGATTTGGCACACAGATAAGGCCATGCTCAATGGGTGAGATTGAAGGCCTGTTTTAAACCAGTTAACACATTATTAAAATCGTTGCCGTTAACGAGCCCGCCAAAATCAGACAAAGAACCGAGCAGATTTGGCACGCAGATAAGGCCATTACAATTTGGTATAATTAAAAGGCCTGTAGCAACATCACAGAGAAGAAGAAAAGGAAGACATACGGAAACTGGAAGAACCTCGATGCACCTGAGTTCAGCTCAAGGAGACACCATCTCGACGGACCTCCAACAACGGTCCCAACACAGTCACCCGGGGCAACAAGCAGCAAGAAGTCACCGACGAGTAGACCGACATACCAGAAGCAACCTGAAACCAGCGCGGAAACCAAAGGCCTTACGCAACCAACAACAGCATATTACCCCCAACTAACCGGGTAATATCAGGCCACCGCGACCAAAGTAAACCAACTCAAGGAAAAACCGAAGAACCGCAAAGTTTCCACTCTACAATCTACTCCTGACTTACCCCTGGGTAAGATTTTCCCTTAAAAACTCTAAACCCTACTGCTAAACTAAAGAAAAGTGGGTACTCACCTGATAAATCCAATACGCACCCGACCGCATCAGCGGACTCCTAAAGACTGACAAGATATGCAGTTGAAGTCCTCTACCGCGTACGGCAGACACCAACCGACATATAGAGCGAACCCCAAAACCGCGAACTAACCTAACTGTCAAGGATTCTGGTGAGTATCATCCCTGGTCCAACCTAGCTAGTATAGAAGCATAGAAGATAGGAGCAGGAGTAGGCCATTCGGCCCCTCGACCCTGCTCCGCCATTCAATGCGATCATGGCTGATCATCCAAATTCAGTACCCTGTCCCTGCTCTCTCCCCATATCCCTTGATTCCTTTAGCCTTAAGAAATATATCCAACTCCTTCTTGAATATATTTAATGAATTGGCCTCAACTGCCTTCTGTGGTAGAGAATTCCACAGGTTCACCACTCTCTGGGTGAAGAAATTCCTCCTCATCTCAGTCCTAAATGGCTTGCCCCTTATCCTTAGACTGTGACCCCTGGTTCTGGACTCCCCCGCCATCGGGAACATCCTTCCTGCATCTAGTCTGTCTAGTCCTGTTAGAATTTTATAAGTTTCAATGAGATCCCCTCTCATTCTTCTAAACTCGAGCGAATATAAGCCTAATCGACCCAATCTCTCTTCATACGTCATTCCTGCCATCCCAGGCATCAGTCTGGTGAATCTTCGCTGCACTCCCTCCATGGCAAGAACATCCTTTCTCAGATAAGGCGACCAAAATTGCACACAATACTCAAGGTGTGGTCTCACCAAGGCCCTGTACAACTGCAGCAAGACATCCTTGCTCCTGTACTCGAATCCTTTTGCTATGAAGGCCAACATACCATTTGCCTTCTTAACCGCCTGCTGCACCTGCATGCTTACCTTCAGTGACTGGTGCACAAGGACTCCCAGATCTCGTTGCACTTCCCCTTTTCCCAATCTATTGCCGTTCAGATAATAATCTGTCTTCCTGTTTTTGCCACCAAAGTCGATAACCTCACATTTATCCACATTATACTGCAAAGTAAAGTGGGATTGGGAGGGGGTATTGTTATTTCCGTTGCTTGTACCGAAGTGTTCCCCGCCCTTAGAGTGTTGAGAGTGTTTGTGTTGTGTTTTACTTTCTTAAATAAAGATCAAAGTTCTTGCATCAAAACCAGTTGTCTGCTGCACTTTTTATCACAACCCCCAAATAAGTCCAAGGTCTAGAACCAAGGGAGTGGGAGTGATTCGAACCGCTCAGAAGTCAGAGGTGAAGCTGACACAAACCACCACCCCCTACATTACGCTCCTGTGAAGCGCCTTGGGACATTTTACAACTTTGGCCCCCTCCTATTTCTCATCTACATGCTGCCCCTAGGCGACATCATTCCAAACTCAGCGTCAGGCTCCACATGTACATTGACAACATTCAGCTCTACCTCACCAACACCCCTCTCGACCCCTCCACTGTCTCTAATTTGCCACACTGCTTGTCCGACATCCAGTATAAAATTCTTAGAGGGCTTGACAGGGTAGATGCTGAGAGGCTGTTTCCCCTGGCTGGAGAGTCAAGAACTAGGGGGGTCACAGTCTCAGGATAAGGTTTGGCTATTTAGGACTGAGTAAAGGACAAATTTCTTCACTCAGGAGGTTGTGAATCTTTGAAATTCTCTACCCCAGAGGGTTGTGGAGGCTCACTCAATGAGTATATTCAAGACAGAGATCAATAGATTTTTTGACACTAAGGTAATCAAGGGATATGGGGATAGTGCAGGAAAGTGGAGTTGAGGTAGAAGATCAGCCACGATCTTATTGAATGGCGGAGCAGACTCGAGGGGCCGTATGGCCTACTCCTGCTCTTATTTCTCATGCTCTTATGTTCTTAGTCCTGGATGACCAGAAATTTACTCCGACTAAATAGTGGGATACTGAAGCCATTGTCTTCGGTCCCCGCCACAAACTCATGGAGTCATCGACTCCATCCCTCTCCCCGGCAACTGTCTGAGGCTGAACCAGACCATTCGCACTCTTGGTGTCATATTTGACCCCGAGATGAGCTTCCGACCACATATCCGCACTATCACCAAGACCGCCTACTTCTACCTCCGTAACGTCGCCCGACTCCGCCCCTGCCTCAGCTCATCTGCTGCTGAAACCCTCATCCATGGGCTCTCCCTAAAATTTATGAGACAACAGTGTAACTGCTCTTGTTCAATCTGTTCTTCAAAGCTACATTGAAGAAGGAAATATCCTCAACTTCAGATTTTTTTTGTTTGTCTTGCTTCACCGGCCCATGCATCGCTCGTTCTGACCTCCAGCTTGCTTTCTCTGGCAGCGGTCTTGTTTATGGTGACCCTCTTTAACCTGGATTTATTCACTCCACCCATAATCTCACTTCCATTTGACCTGATGCAACTCAACATGCCCCCGGAACGTGTGCACAGAAGCTGAAACCACTGAAGGGTTGACGTGAGGAGCTTCCAACGTTTAAAGTTCGTGCAAACAGACCGCTGCGGCCTTCGCGACATTATCAGTTCGGTCTCTGAGAGAGAGAGACATCCTTAATGCCAGAACCTAAGAAAGTATGGATTGCGAACAGGCCCTTTCGTTCTCAAACACGTACACTTTGCTTTTTCATGGACTCCACCCAATTTATTTAGTCTCCTGGAGGAGATAATTAAACACGAGTCAAGCTTGCAAGAAGATAAAGCTGAGTGTGATTTCACACTGCCCTCTTGTAATATAATGAATCAGCAGGATATATCAGATCGTGCAGCCGGCATTGAATCGACCCTCCCCACGTGTTCCACAGATGACACTTCCATGGTCCCAGCACGCAGGAACCCATGCGTTCGCACCGCAGTCGATCATCCATGTCTGTATTTATCATTGTAATCTTCACTCCTGTTCTCAACCAGGGAGATTTCCCTCGAAAAGCCACTCGTCTTTCAGAGGAGCCCTTAAACCGAGGCCCCGCCTGCCCTCACAGGTGGACGTAAAAGATCCCCCGGCCACTATTTCAAAGAAGGTCGTTCTCCTGAGAGCAGAGGTAAAAGGGGAAATGTGATAAAGGTGTTCAAAATCTTGAACAGTTTTGATCGAGTGAATATGGAGAAACTGTTTCCAGTGGCCGAATGGTCGGTAACCAGAGGTCACAGATTTAAGGTAGATTGGCAAAAGAACCAGAGGCGACACGAGGAACATTTTTTTAAGCAGCGGGTTGTTATGATCTGGAATGCACAGCAACAGCAACCACCACCTGCATTTATATAGCACCTTTAAAGTAGTAAAATGTCCCAAGGTGCTTCCAGGCGGTTATAAAACAAAATTTGACACTGAGCCACATAAGGAGATATTCGGGCAGATGACCTAAAGCTTGGTCAAAGAGATAGGTTTTAAGGAGCGTCTTAAAGGAGGAAAGAGAGGTAGCGAGGCGGAGAGGTTTAGGCAGGGAATTCCAGAGCTTAGGGCCTAGGCAACAGAAGGCACGGCCACCAATGGTTGAGTGATTATAATCAGGGATGCTCAAGAAGCCAGAATTAGAGGAGCGCAGATATCTCGGAGGGTTGTGGGGCTGAAGGAGATTACAGAGATAGGGAGGGGCGAGGACATGGAGGGATTTGAAAACAAGGTTGAGAATTTTGAAATCGAGGCGTTGCTTAACCAGGAGCCATTGTAGGTCAGCGAGCACAGGGGTGATGGGTGAACGGGACTTGGTGCGAGTTAGGACACGGGCAGCCGAGTTTTGGATGATCTCAAGTTTACGTAGGGTAGAACGTGGGAGGCCAGCCAGGAGTGCGTTGGAATAGTCAAGTCCAGAGGTAAAAAAGGTATTGATGAGGGTTTTAGCAGCGGATGAGCTGAGGCAGGGGTGGAGTTGGGTGATGTTACAGAGGTGGAAATAGACGGTCTTGGTGGCACGGACATGTGGTTGGAAGCTCATCTCAGGGGAAGTTATTGGAATCTAAATTGAGGACAGAGTGACTGAGCACTTAGAGAAATTTGAGCCTGTTAGAGAAAGCCAACATAGATTTCCAAAGGGCAGGTCATGTCTAATGAATCTAATTGAATATTTTGAGGAAGCAACTAAAGTAGTAGACAGGGGAATGTCTATGGATGTAGCTTATATGGACTTCCAGAAGACATTCGATAAGGTTCCACATTAAGGGACTTTTAGCTAAAATTAAAACTCATGGAATTGAAGGCAAATTATTGACCTGGCTAGGAGATTGGTTAGGCGGTAGAAGACAGAGAGTAGGGATAATGGGTATGTACTCGAATTGGGAGGAAGTGACTAGTGGTGTCCCACCAGGATCTGTGTTGGGGCCTCAACTATTCACTATATTTATTAATGACTTATATAACACAATACAGAGCCATATATCCAAGTTTGCCGATGACACAAAGATTGGTGGTATAGTAAGTAGTGTTTTTTTTAATTTGCTTATGGGATCTGGGCGTCGCTGGCAAGGCCAGCATTAATTGCCCATCCCTAGTTGCCCTTGAGAAGGTGGTGGTGAGCCGCCTTCTTGAACGGCTGCAGTCCGTGTGGTGAAGGTACTCCCACAGTGCTGTTAGGGAGGGAGTTCCAGGATTTTGACCCAGCGACGATGAAGAATCGGTGATATACTTCTAAGTCAGGATGGTGTGTGACTTGGAGGGGAACTTGGAGGTGGTGGAGTTCCCATGTGCCTTGTCCTTCTAGGTGGAAGAGGTCGCGGGTTTGAGAGATGCTGCCGAAGAAGCCTTGGCGAGTTGCTGCAGTGCATCTTGTAGATGGTACACACTGCAGCCACGGTGCGCCGGTGATGGAGGGAGTGAATGTTTAAGGTGGTGGATGGGGTGCCAATCAAACGGGCTGCTTTGTCCTGGATGGTGTCGAGCTTCTTGAGTGTTGTTGGAGGTGCACTCATCCAGGCAAGTGGAGAGTATTCCATCACACTCCTGACTTGTGCCTTGTAGATGGTGGAAAGGCTTTGGGGAGTCAGGAGGTGAGACACTGGCCGCAGAATACCCAGCCTCTAACCTGCTCTTGTTGCCACAGTATTTTGTGGCTGGTCCAGTTAAGTTTCTGGTCAATGGTGACCCCCAGGATGTTGATGGAGGGGGATTTGGCGATGGTAATGCCGTTGAATGTCAAGGGAAGGTGGTTAGACTCTCGCTTGTTGGAGATAGTCATTGCCTGGCACTTGTGTGGCGCGAATGTTACCTGCCACTTATCAGCCCAAACCTGAACGTCGTCCAGGTCTTGTTGCATGCGGGCATGGACTGCTTCATTATCTGTGGAGTTGTGAATGGCGCTGAACACTGTGCAGTCATCAGCGAACATCCCCATTTCTGACCTTATGTTGGAGGGAAGGTCATTGATGAAGCAGCTGAAGATGGTTGGGCCTAGGACACTGCCCTGAGGAACTCCTGCAGCGATGTCCTGGTACTGTGATGATTGACCTTCAATCACCACAGCCATCTTCCTTTGTGCTAGGTATGACTCCAGCCAGTGGAGAGTTTTCCCCCTGATTCCCATTGACTTCAGTTTTGCTTGGGCTCCTTGATGCCACACTCAGTCAAATGCTGCCTTGATGTCAAGGGCAATCACTCTCACCTCACCTCTGGAATTCAGCTCCTTTGTCCATGTTTGGATCAAGGCTGTCATGAGGTCGGGAGCTGAGTGGTCTTGGCGGAACCCAAACTGGGCGTCAGTGAGCAGGTTATTGGTGAGTAAGTGCCGCTTGATAACACTGTCGATGACACCTTCCCTCACTTTGCTGATGATTGAGAGTAGACCGATGGGGCGGTAATTGGCCAGGTTAGATTTGTCCTGCTTTTTGTGGACAGGACATACCTGGGCAGTTTTCCACATTGTCAGATAGATGCCAGTGTTGTAGCTGTACTGGAACAGCTTGGCTAGTTCTGGAGCACAAGTCTTCAGCACAATAGCCGGGATGTTGTCGGGGCCCATAGCCTTTGCTGTATCCAGTGCACTCAGCCGTTTCTAGATATCACGTGGAGTGAATCGAATTGACTGAAGACTGGCTTCTGTGGTGGTGCGGACCTCATGAGGAGGCCGATATGGATCATCCACTTGGCACTTCTGGCTGAAGATGGTTGCAAACGCTTCAGCCTTGTCTTTTGCACTCACGTGCTGGGCTCCACCATCATTGAGGATGAGGATATTCACGGAGCCTCCTCCTCCCGTTAGTTGTTTAATGGTCCACCACTATTCATGACTGGATGTGGCAGGACTGCAGAGCTTTGATCTGATCCGTTGATTGTGGGATCGCTTAGCCCTGTCTATAGCATGCTGCTTCCGCTTTTTAGCATGCATGTAGTCCTGTGTTGCAGCTTCCCCAGGTTGGCACCTCATTTTTAGGTACGCCTGGTGCTGCTCCCGGCATGCTCTTCTACACTCCTCATTGAACCAGGGTCGGTCCCCTGGCTTGATGGTAATGGTAGAGTGAGGGATATACCGGCCCATGAGGTTACAGATTGTGGTGGAATACAATTCTGCTGCTGCTGATGGCCCACAGCGCCTCATGGATGCCCAGCTTTGAGCTGCTAGATCTGTTCCAAATCTATTCCATTTAGCACGGTGGTAGTGCCACACAACACGATGGAGGGTGTCCTCAGTGTGAAGACGGGACTTCGTCTCCGCAATGACTGTGCGGTGGTCACTGTTACCAATGCTGTCATGAACAGATGCATCTGCGACAGGTAGATTGGTGAGGACAAGGTCAAGTAGGTTTTTCCCTCGTGTTGGTTCTCTCACCACCTGTTGCAGGCCCAGACTGGCAGTTATGTCCTTCAGGACTCGGCCAGCTCGGTCAGTAGTGGTGCTACCGAGCCACTCTTGGTGATGGACATTGAAGTTCCCCACCCAGAGTACATTCTGTGCCCTTGCTAATCTCAGTGCTTCTTCCAAGTGGTGTTCAACATGGAGGAGTACTGATTCATCAGCTGAGGGAGGGCGGTAGGTGGTAATCAGCAGGAGGTTTCCTTGCCCATGCTTGACCTGAAGCCATGAGACTTCATGGGGTCCAGAGTCAATGTTGAGGACTCCCAGGGCCACTCCTTCCCGACTGTATACCACTGTGCCACCACCCCTGGTGGGTCTGTCCTGCCGGTGGGACAGGACATACCCAGGGATGGTGATGGAGGAGTTTGGGACATTGGCTGAAAGGTATGATTCTGTGAGCATGACTATGTCAGGCTGTTGCTTGACTAGTCTGTGGGACAGCTCTCCCAATTCTGGCACAAGTCCCCAGATATTGGTGAGGAGGGCTTTGCAGGGTCGACTGGGCTGGGTGTGCTGTTGCCGTGTCCATAGCCGGTGCCGAGGTCGATGCCGGGTGGTCCGTCCGGTTTCATTTTTATTATTTTCTTTCGTAGCGATTTGTTACAACTGAGTGACTTGCTAGGCCATTTCAGAGGGCAGTTAAGAGTCCACCACATTACTGTGGGTCTGGGGTCACATATAGGCCAGACCGGGTAAGGACGGCAGATTCCTAAAGAACATTAGTGAACCAGATGGGTTTTTATGACAATCCGATAGTTTCATGGTCACCATCACTGATACTAGCTTTTTATTCCAGATTTATTTAATTAACTGAATTTAAATTCCCCAGCTGCCGTGGTGGGATTTGAACTCACGTCTCTGGATCATTAGTCCCGGCCTGCTGGATTACTAGCCCAGTGACATTACCTCTACGCTACTGTTCCCTTAGTCTATGTAAACGGGAGCATAAAATTACAAAGAGATATTGATAGGTTAAGTGAGTGTATAAAACTGTGGCAGATGGATTTCAACACCGGTAAGTCTGAGGCCATCCATTGCGCTGTGTATGTGACCTGTGCCTGTGCTGGAACTGTGACGGGGGGGGAAGCTTCGGTCCAACTCTAACCTGTGGCTGCAGTATAACCGTAAACAGTGAGTACAGTACTGTACAACTGCAACCGGTCAAGCTGGCATCTCTGAATGCAGTATAACTGTAACCGGTGACTGTAGTATAAATATAACTGCTCACTGCGACCTGTTACAGCGGTATAACTAGCTGAAAAGGAAAGATTTGCATTTCTATAGCGCCTTGCACGACCTCAGAACGTCCAAAGTGCTTTACAGTCAATGAAGTACTTGTTGAAGTGGAGTCACTGTTGTAACGTAGGAAACACTACAGCCAATTTGCGCACAGCAAGTTCCCACCAACAGCAATGTGATAATGACCAGATAATCTGGTTTTTTTTTTAAGTGATGTTGATTGAGGAATAAATATTGGCCAGGACACCGGGGAGAACTCCCCCTGCTTTTCTTCGAAATAGTGGCCGTGGGACCTTTCACCTCCACCTGAGAGAGCAGACGGGGCCTCGGTTTAACGTCTCATTCGAAAGACGGCGCCTCAGACAGTGCAGCGCTCCCTCAGCACTGGCACTGGAGTGTCAGCCTAGATTTTGTGCTCAAGTCTCTGGAGTGGGGACTTGAACCCACGACCTTCTGACTCCGAGTCGAGAGTGGTACCACGCAGAGCCGAGGCTGACAGTGAAGACCCGCCTCACCTTGCACCCCGCGCAATGCACCTCAGCAAGAGCCAGCAGCAGGCGAGACGACACGAGCAGGGATTCTGCTACACGCCGTCTCAATGCTCCGCGCCTCCAGTGAACTCTGCGACAGGACACTATTTCATCTGGGACATGTTTACAGTTGTGAAACTGCTGTGCCTCTTCCCCCAGTTTGGTTTTTGCTGCACGCGTGGCAGATGTTTCTCTTTGTTTGGCTTTTTGGACAACTGAGGTGCTTTCTGCACACTGCAAAAAAAAAATGACAGACTGCCGGACACAGCGACGGTCCATTAATCTTATTCAATGACGGGTGTCCACGTTTAATGCGCTTTGATGCTGGGTTGCCCCTTAATAAGGAGATGAATGTGGCCTGAGAGGTTCGACAGCAGCAGCAGCAGCAGCAGCAAAGGCTGCCGTGGTCAGAGATTTTCTGGCCGCTCTCCCATAAAAACCAATCAGCCAGAAGACGTCGAGCACCAATCCCTGGCCTGACATCCCTATGACAAAGTAGCTGTGGGTCTTACGTGGCTCCTCTGGTGGACCTCGGGTTGTCAACTCTGGTCGGACGTATTCCTGGAGACATCATCACATGAGGTGCTGTTCCCCGCGCTTACGTTGAGTTCTTTCCTCCCCTCCCCTCTTTCCCCGCCTCTGTACTTGCTTAAAACCTGTTACATCGCTTAACTTTTTGCAGTTCTGACGAAAGGCCTGAAACGTTAACTCTCTGTTTCTCTCTCCATAGGTGGTATGTGTCCAAATAGAAGAATGAGAGGGGATCTCATCGAAACATATAAAATTCTGACAGGTCTGGACAAACTAGATGCAGGAAGAATGTTCCCAATGGTCGGAGAGTCCAGAACCAGGGGTCATAATCTAAGGATAACGGGTAAGCCATTTAGGACTGAGATGAGGAGGAATTTCTTCACCCAGAGAGTGGTGAACCTGTGGAATTCTCTACCACAGAAGGTAGTTGAGGCCAAGTCATTAAATATATTCAAGAATGAGTTAAATATATTTCTTAAAGCTAAAGGTATCAGGGGATATGGGGAGAAGGCAGGTACAGGGTACTGAGTTTGGATGATCAGCCATGATCTCATCGAATGGCGGGGCAGGCTCGAGGGGCCGAATGGCCTACTCCTGCTCCTATCTTCTATGTTTCTATGTAAATCCTGGCGATCGATGACTCGGAGGAGCTGGTGTTCCTATTAGTATTATCACTGTTGTCCCTTTGGTGGTAGTGACCGCAGGTCAAGGAAAATGGCCAGGCAGAATCCTGCGCAGAGCTCCCTGATGGGAAATGGTCCACACCAATTCAGCACCTCAATCTACTTTATTGACTGAAATTTAGAGGAAAATCAAAACATGTTACAAAGGAAAGATCCCGTAGTTAGATCGGCTTCCTGGAATCTGGCCTACTCCCTACTGTTTCCTTTCAGAATGGTAAAACTGACTCATGTTTGTCGCCTGCCCAGGTTTTCCCCTGATCCCCTGTGGCCTCCCTCTCTCTCTCAGTGGTCCAATACTACAGACGTCCTTTGCTCCCGAAACCGCAAGTCTTCATAAAAGAGAAAAAAAGATCTTGCATTTATATAGCACCTTTCACGACCTCAGGACGCCCTAAAGCGCTTTACAGCCAATGAAGAACTTTTTTGAAGTGTAGTCACTGCTGTAATGTAGGAAACGCGGCAGCCAATTTGCGCACAGCAAGGTCTGATTTGGAAATATATCGCCGATCCTTCATCGTCGCTGGGTCAAAATCCTGGAACTCCCTCCCTAACAGCACTGTGGGAGCACCTTCACCACACGGACTGCAGCGGTTCAAGAAGACGGCTCACCACCACCTTCTCAAGGGCAATCAGGGATGGGCATTAAATGCTGGCCTTGCCAGCGACGCCCACATCCCATGAACGAATTTAAAAAAAAGTCCCACCAACAGCAATGTGATAATGACCAGATAATCTGTTTTTAATGATGTTGGTTGAGGGATAAATATTGGCCAGGACACCGGGGAGAACTCCCCCTGCTCTTCTTCGAAATAGTGCCAAGGGATATTTTATGTCCACCTGAGAGAGCAGACGGGGCCTCGGTTTAACGTCTCATCCGAAAGACGGCACCTCCGGCAGGATAAACTATGGCGACAGATTGGACACCAGACTTGAGGTTACTATCTCAGTTATTCCTTATGTTAGTTCTCTCTGGATATGAGGCCTCCCTGTAGGAGCACATGTCGGAAAGGAAGGGCCCAATGCAACCAAAATAATCAGCAACAGCGGGCCAACTTGGACTTTGATCGGAGTGTCTTTCAGTTGGTAAAGTGGGGAAACATTTCATTGAGTAGCCTCACCATCCCCTCACTTTCAACATCTCTACTCAGACAAGACTGAGCTCCCCAATGCCTTAGTGGGTAAAATGATGAACTAAAGTTGCGTGTTGATCCCACCACTCTGTGGGCTAACTGATCTCAGCTAAGGTAACACTGAAGTGCTGCAGCTGGTCTCAGAGGGAGATAAATAAAACATCAGCCAGGGTTCCCGTTCCTGATTAATGTCCAGTGACCCCAGCTTCAAAGTGCATGTATGTGGTCCTCAGATGAGGATAGGACCAGGGGATTGATACACCCCCTCCACACACACAGAACCCCCCGCTCCACACACACACACACACACACACACACACACACACACACAACTCCACACACACAGAAACCCCCCCTCCACACACACACACACGCACAGAAACACACACACACACCCCTCTCCACACACAGAAACACACACACAACTCCAAACACACACACACACAACTCCACACACACACACACACACACCCCTCCCCACACACAGAAACACACACACAACTCCAAACACACACACACACAACTCCAAACACACACACACACAACTCCACACACACACACACACACACACACCCCTCCACACACACACACTCTCCTCACACACACACACACCCCTCCACACTCTCACACACACACACACCCCTCCACACACACACACACACACCCCTCCACACTCACACACACACACACCCCTCCACACACACACACACACACACCCCTCCACACACACACACACACACACCCCTCCCCACACACAGAAACACATACACCCCTCCACACACACACACACACACACACCTCCCCACACACAGAAACACACACACAACTCCACACACACACACACACAACTCCACACACACACACACACACCCCTCCACACACACCCCTCCCCACACACAGAAACACACACACAACTCCACACACACAGAAACACACACACAACTCCACACACACACACAGTGACCCCCCTCCACACACAGAAACACACACACAACTCCACACACACACCCCTCCCCACACACACACACACACCCCTCCCCACACACACACACACCCCCCTCCACACACAGAAACACACACACACACACACACACCCCTCCCCACACACAGAAACACACACACCCCTCCACACACACAGAAACACACACACAACTCCACACACACACACACCCCTCCCCACACACACAAACACACACACAACTCCACACACACAGAAACACACACACAACTCCACACACACAGAAACACACACACAACTCCACACACACACACAATTCCACACACACAGAAACACACACACAACTCCACACACACACTCCTCCCCACACACAGAAACACACACACAACTCCACACACCCACCCCTCCCCACACACACAACTCCACACACACAGAAACACACACATACACACACAGACACCCCCCTCCCCACATACGCACAGAAACACACACATATACAAACACACACATATACACACACCCACACACACAGACACGCACACATACACACGCACATACACACACACACACAGACAAACACACATGCACACATATACACACAGACGTACGCACATATACACACACACGCACACATACACACACAGACGCACGCACAGAAATACACACACAGACACACACACACACACACACACAGACATACATACACACACATGTCCCACACACAGGCACACAGATGGGTGCCATGTCTGTCAGCCATAGGGAACAGTTGCTAGCCTGGGAGATCCAGAGATCAGATTTTAATACAGTAACATCTGAATTGAAAAGTAGAACTGGTAGCTTGAAGAAACAAAATACAAAAAAAGATGAAACCATTGGAAAAACACAACAAAACCAGCAATAATTCCTCTCTACATACAGTTCTAGAAGAAATGAAACAATGCGAGGTATCGGTTCATCGGAGGTGTTGGTCGCCCACAGTGCTCCTAAGTTTCAGGCTGGATTTTACCTGTGGAACAGGAAGTCTCCCACCTATTACTCAGGAGCATAGCTTGGGCTTCTGCCAGACCCATGAGGACAACCGATTTGGTCCCTTTACGGGAAATGCAACACTAATGAGATGGTTCAGGCCAGCTTAATGAGCATTTTCATACGAGAAGCTGTTCCTGTGTTCTGTGCCGACCCCATGGGGAAAGTTGTAACAGCTGGAGAAACTGCTGAAGGGGCTTTAATGACGTTAACTCGAGGACTGAAGAATGAATCAATGCTCTTTATCTACCGCTGCCGGAATCATTGCGTCTGTCCTCTTGGATTTGAGGCTACCCCTTTAAAGGCATCCAAAGCATTTCGAGGAAAGCTCCCCATTTGAAGGAATGGGATTTTGAATTTTAATAGGTGGAACCAGGTAGGAAACAGCCAACCATTCATGAGGAGAGACTGGAGAAGCTGGGGTTGTTCCCATTCGGGCAGAGAAGGTTAAGGGGACATTTAATGGAGGCATTCAAAATCATGAAGCGTTTTGATAGTGTAATAAAGGAGACGCTGTTTCCACTGGCAGGAGGGTCACTAACCAGAGGACACAGATTTAAGATCATTGGCAAAAGATCCAGAGGTTTTTTAAGCAGTGAGTTGTTGTGATCTGGAATGCGCTGCCTGAAAGGGCGGTGGAAGCAGATTCAATAGTAACTTTCAAAAGAGAATTAGATAAATACAGGAAACTCTTTACTAACCGGCACATAGAAACATAGAAACATAGAATCTAGGAGCAGGAGTAGGCCATTCGGCCCGTCGAGCCTGCTCCACCATTCAATACGATCATGGCTGATCATCCAAATCCAGTACCCTGTCCCTGCTTTAATCCCCACAGTACACCTATCCCACCCTACCCCCGTAACCCCACGTATTTAATTCCCCCTAACATATCCCATCCTATCCCCATAACCCCACATATTTAATCCCCCCCTAACACTAAGGGTCAATTTATCATAGCCAAATCAACCTAACCCGCACATTTTTGGACTGTGGGAGGAAACCGGAGCACCCGGAGGAAACCCACGCAGACACGGGGAGAATGTGCAAACTCCACACAGACAGTCCGACGGGACCGGCGTGGTGCCGGTTTATCGAAAGTACCGGATAACGGAGAGTTATATCTACCGAGGCTATTTTTAACAAAGAAAAATAAATAAATCAAGAAATGTGCAGTATACTTCCGACAGCGCCAGGAGGCCGAGTAGTGGCACTTTTGAAAACTACCCCTACTGACTAAATCGGCGTTCGTGGACTCGGACTCGGACTTGGGATCGGCAACATTGCCGGTTATTTGAGAGGAGTTTTCGGAGTACTTGGCGTTCGCGGAGACTCGACTGCGACTCGGCAATATTGCCGGTTATTTGAGAGAAGTTTTCGGAGTACTCGGCGTTCACGGAGACTCGACTGCGACTCGGCAACATTGCCGGTTATTTGAGAGGAGTTTTCAGAGGATGATTTTTGCCGGTTAAGCGAGAATTCCGGATATTTGGGTGCCGGATAAACAAAAGTTTCCTGTACATAAAGGGGAGAAAATGTGCAGGGATATGGGGAAAGAGCAGGGGGGGGGGGGAGTGGGACTAATTTCCCACATTACAACAGTGACTCCACTTCAAAAGTACTTCATTGGCTGTAAAGTGCTTTGAGATGTCCGGTGGTCATGAAAGGCGCTATACAAATGCAAGTCTTTCTTTAATTGGATAGCTCTTTCAAAGAGCCGGCACAGGAGAGGGGGTGGTACTGGACCTAATTCTAGGGAATGTAGCCGGGCAAGTGGTAGAAGTGTCAGTAGGAGAGCATTTTGGTGACAGTGACCATAATTCGGTGAGATTTAAGGTAGTCATGGAAAAGGACAAAGATGGACCGGAAATAAAGATTCTAAATTGGGGGAAGGCCGATTTTAATATGATAAGGCAGGATCTGGCCAAAGTGGACTGGGATCAGCTACTTGTCAGAAAATCCACACCAGAGCAGTGGGAGTCTTTCAGAAAGGAAATAGAGAGAGTACAATGTCAACATGTTCCCGCAAAGGTCAAGGGTGGGACCAACAAGCCCAGGGAACCCTGGATGTCAAGGGATATACAAGAATAGATTAGGAAAAAAAGGGAGGCTTTTGGCAGATACAAAGGACTAAAAACAATGGAAGCCCTGAGGAGTATAGAAAGTGCAGGGGGGTACTTAAAAAAGAAATTAGGAGAGCGAAGAGGGGACATGAAAAAACACTGGCGGGCAAAATAAAGGAAAATCCCAAGGTGTTTTATAAGTATATTAAGAGCAAGAGCATAACCAGGGAAAGAGTAGGGCCCATTAGGGATGAAAGTGGCAATCTGTGTGTAGAGCCGGAAGATGTAGGTGAGGTTTTAAATGAATATTTTGCATCTGTGTTCACTATGGAGTAGGACGATGTAGGCATAGAAATCAGGCAGGGGGATTGTGATATACTTGAACAAATTAGTGTTGAGAGGAAGGAGGTACTAACAGTTTTAGTGGGCTTAAAAGTGGATAAATCCCCAGGCCCTGACGAGATGTATCCCAGGCTGCTGTGTGAGGCAAGGGAGGAGATTGCAGGGGCTCTGGCACAAATTTTCAGAACCTCTCTGGCCACAGGGGAGGTGCCAGAGGACTGGAGAACAGTTAACGTAGTACCATTATTCAAGAAGGGTAGTAGGGATAAACCAGGGAATTACAGGCCAGTGAGCCTAACATCAGTGGTAGGGAAATTATTGGAAAAAATTCTGAGGGACAGAATTAGTCTCCACTTGGAGAGGCAAGGATTAATCAAGGATACGATAGCAAAATACTGCAGATGCTGGAAATCCAAAATAACAACAGAAAACACTGGAAAAACTCAGCAGGCCAGGCAGCATCCGTGGAGAGAGAAACAGAGTTAACGTTTCAGGTCGAAGACCTTTCGTCAGAACTGGAAATAGCAGGAAATGAAATAGATTTAAGGCAAGGATAAAGCTGGGAAAAGGGGGAGGGGATGAAAGAACAAATCAAGGATAGTCAGCATGGCTTTGTCAGGGGGAGATCATGTCTGACCAATTTGATTGAATTTTTCGAGGGGGTGACTAGGTGTGTGGATGAGGGTAGTGCAGTTGATGTGGTCTACATGGACTTCAGTAAGGCTTTTGACAAAGTCCCACATGGGAGACTGGTCAAGAAGGTAAGAGCCCATGGGATCCAGGGCAATTTGGCACATTGGATCCAAAATTGGCTTAGTGGCAGGAGGCAGAGGGTGATGGTCGAAGGTTGTTTTTGTGACTGGAAGCCTGTGTCCAGTGGTGTACCGCAGGGATCGGTGCTGGGTCCTTTGCTGTTTGTAGTGTACATTAATGATTTAGATATGAATGTAGGAGGTATGATCAGTAAGTTCGCAGATGACACGAAAATTGGTGGAGTGGTAAATAGCGAGGAGGGAAGCCTCAGGCTACAGGACGATATAGACGGGTTGGTTAGATGGGCAGAGCAGTGGCAAATGGAATTTAACCCTGAAAAGTGTGAGGTGATGCATTTTGGGAGGACTAACAAGGCAAGGGAATACACAATGAATGGTAGGATTGTAGGAAGGACAGAGGATCAGAGGGACCTTGGTGTGCATGTACATAGATCCCTGAAGGCAGCAGGACAGGTAGATAAGGTGGTTAAAAAGGCATATGGGATACTTGCCTTCATTAGCCGAGGCATAGAATATAAGAGCAGGGAGGTTATGATGGAGCTGTGCAAAACGCTAGTTAGGCCACAGCTGGAATACTGTGTGCAGTTCTGGTCGCCACACTATAGGAAGGATGTGATTGCATTGGAGAGGGTGCAGAGGAGATTCACCAGGATGTTACCTGGGCTGGAGCGCTTCAGCTATGAAGAGAGACTGGATAGGCTGGGGTTATTTTCCTTAGAGCAGAGAAGGCTGAGGGGGGACCTGATTGAGGTGTACAAAATTATGAGGGGCATAGATAGGGTAGATAGAAAGGAACTTTTCCCCTTAGTAGAGGGGTCATTAACCAGGAGGCATAGTTTCAAGGTAAGAGGAAGGAGGTTTAGAGGGGATTTAAGGAAAAACTTTTTCACCCAGAGGGTGGTTGGAATCTGGAACTCACTGCCTGAAAGGGTGGTAGAGGTAGGAACCCTCACAACATTCAAGAAGCATTTAGATGAGCACTTGAAACACCATAGCATACAAGGCTACGGACCAAGTGCTGGAAAATGGAATTAGAATAGACAGGGCTTGATGGCCGGCGTGGACACGATGGGCCGAAGGGCCTCTTTCTGTGTTGTATAAATCTATGACTCTATCAGGGACCGAATGGCCTCCTGCTGTGCTGTCAGATTCGATGGAAAAAGTGGGCAGCTGTATTGACAGACCTCAACACTCAGAATCCTGAATACCTTGGTATTCGAAAACCTGAAAAAGGTATAAAATACAGAAAGAAACAAATAAGGTCAGTGCATTGCATTGCACAATAGCCTTCCGAAAACTGAACTGGCAAAGATTAAACACTTGGATGGTGAACAAACTGGAAATTTCAAATGTGAATCACGTTCACGCGCATCAGAATGCAAGGCCAGTAAATCCGCTACTGGCCTGACAATAGTTTAAAATGACCGCAGGAACATAGAAACAGAAGTACGATACTCGGCCCCTCGTGCCTGCTCTGCCATTCAATGAGATGATGGCTGACCTGTATCCTAACTCTAAGTCATTAGTAAACATAGTGAATTGTTGAGGCCCCAGCACAGATCCTTGCGGGTCACCACTTCATTCCAGTTCGAGCGCATAACCATTATCCCTACTCCATCTACCCTCCCTACTCAAAACCATTATCCCTACTCTATCTACCCTCCCGACTCAAAACCATTATCCCTACTCTATCTACCCTCCCTTCTCAAAACCATTATCTCTACTCTACCCTCCCTACTCATACCCATTATTCCTACTCTATCTACTCTCCCTACTCATACCCATTATCCCAACTCTATCTACTCTCCCTACTCATACCCATTTTCCCTACTCTATCTACCCTCCCTACTCATACCCATTGTCCCTACTCTATCTACTCTCCCTACTCATACCCATTATCCCTACTCTATCAACCCTCCCTATCATACCCATTATCCCTACTCTAACTACTCTCCCAACTCATTCCCATTATCCCTACTCTATCTACCCTCCCTACTCATACCCATTGTCCCTACTCTACTCTCCCTACTCATACCCATTTTCCCTACTCTATCTACCCTGCCTACTCATACACATTATCCCTACTCTATCTACTCTCCCTACTCATACCCATTATCCCTATACTATCTACTCTCCTTACTCATACCCATTATCCCTACTCTATCTACTCTCCCTACTCATACCCATTATCCATACTCTGTCTACTCTCCCTACTCATACACATTATCCCTACTCTATCTACTCTCCCAACTCATACCCATTATCCCTATACTATCTACTCTCCTTACTCATACCCATTATCCATACTCTGTCTACTCTCCCTACTCATACCCATTATCCCTACTCTATCTACTCTCCCTACTCATACCCATTATCCCTATACTATCTACTCTCCTTACTCATACCCATTATCCCTACTCTATCTACTCTCCCTACTCATACCCATTATCCCTACTCTATCTACTCTCCCTACTCATACACATTATCCCTACTCTATCTACTCTCCCTACTCATACACATTATCCCTACTCTATCTACTCTCCCTACTCATACCCATTATCCCTATACTATCTACTCTCCTTACTCATACCCATTATCCCTACTCTATCTACTCTCCCTACTCATACCCATTATCCATACTCTGTCTACTCTCCCTACTCATACACATTATCCCTACTCTATCTACTCTCCCTACTCATACCCATTATCCCTACTCTATCTACCCTCCCTACTCATACCCATTATCCCTACTCTATCTACTCTCCCTACTCATACCCATTATCCCTACTCTATCTACTCACCTTACTCATACCCATTATCCCTACTCTATCAACCCTCCCTATCATACCCATTATCCCTACTCTAACTACTCTCCCAACTCATTCCCATTATCCCTACTCTATCTACCCTCCCTACTCATACCCATTGTCCCTACTCTATCTACTCTCCCTACTCATACCCATTTTCCCTACTCTATCTACCCTCCCTACACATACCCATTGTCCCTACTCTATCTACTCTCCCTACTCATACCCATTATCCCTACTCTATCTACTCTCCCTACTCATACCCATTATCCCTACTCTATCTACTCTCCCAGCTCATACCCATTATCCCTACTCTATCTACTCTGCCAACTCATACCCATTATCTCTACTCTATCTACCCTCCCTACTCAACCATTATCCCTACTCTATCTACTCTCCCAGCTCATACCCATTATCCCTACTCTATCTACTCTGCCAACTCATACCCATTATCCCTACTCTATCTACCCTCCCTACACATACCCATTGTCCCTACTCTATCTACTCTCCCTACTCATACCCATTATCCCTACTCTATCTACTCTCCCTACTCATACCCATTATCCCTATACTATCTACTCTCCTTACTCATACCCATTATCCCTACTCTATCTACTCTCCCTACTCATACCCATTATCCATACTCTGTCTACTCTCCCTACTCATACACATTATCCCTACTCTATCTACTCTCCCTACTCATACCCATTATCCCTACTCTATCTACCCTCCCTACTCATACCCATTATCCCTACTCTATCTACTCTCCCTACTCATACCCATTATCCCTACTCTATCTACTCACCTTACTCATACCCATTATCCCTACTCTATCAACCCTCCCTATCATACCCATTATCCCTACTCTAACTACTCTCCCAACTCATTCCCATTATCCCTACTCTATCTACCCTCCCTACTCATACCCATTGTCCCTACTCTATCTACTCTCCCTACTCATACCCATTTTCCCTACTCTATCTACCCTCCCTACACATACCCATTGTCCCTACTCTATCTACTCTCCCTACTCATACCCATTATCCCTACTCTATCTACTCTCCCTACTCATACCCATTATCCCTACTCTATCTACTCTCCCAGCTCATACCCATTATCCCTACTCTATCTACTCTGCCAACTCATACCCATTATCTCTACTCTATCTACCCTCCCTACTCAACCATTATCCCTACTCTATCTACTCTCCCAGCTCATACCCATTATCCCTACTCTATCTACTCTGCCAACTCATACCCATTATCCCTACTCTATCTACCCTCCCTACACATACCCATTGTCCCTACTCTATCTACTCTCCCTACTCATACCCATTATCCCTACTCTATCTACTCTCCCTACTCATACCCATTATCCCTACTCTATCTAATCTCCCTACTCCTACCCATTATCCCTACTCTATCTAATCTCCCTACTCCTACCCATTATCCCTACTCTATCTACACTCCTTATTCATACCCATTATCCCTACTCTATCTACCCTCCCTACTCATCCCAATATCCCTCCTCTATCAACTCTCCCTACATATACCCATTATCCCTACTCTATCTAATCTCCCTACTCATACCCATTATCCCTACTACAGCTACCCTCCCTACTGATACCCATTATCCCTACTCTATCTACACTCCTTATTCATACCCATTATCCCTACTCTATCTACTCTCCCTACTCATACCCATTATCCCTACTCTATCTACTCTCCCTACTCATACCCATTATCCCTACTCTATCTACCCTCCCTACTCATACCCATTATCCCTACTCTATCTACCCTCCCTACTCATACCCATTATCCCTACTCTATCTACCCTCCCTACACATACCCATTATCCCTACTCTATCTACTCTCCCTACTCATACCCATTATCCCTACTCTATCTAC